>MU181948.1:756264-768600 GCA_016904865.1 Pissodes strobi
TTTTAATAGCAGTTGCATTAAGTATATGATTTGTTTTCTACTTCTTTATTACCTAGCAACGTATAGGAAAAATAAATTTCAGTATAATCGAAAATGTCTTCATTGACTTTATTCAATTAATAATAGCTATTATTATTATTAGTATTCTAACCCGTAATGGTGTAAAAGCACTTATTGTATTGTATAATAGGCGCGAGAGAGATAAAGCTATGAAGAAAAGTGAGATACTAGAGTGCTCGGGAAGCGAGAGATCGGCCGGTCGCTGCTTGAAGAAAATTACTTTTTTACATTTAATTCTATTTTTCCATTACCATTTGAGAGAAAAAAAATGTATTCATGCACCCATGTGTTCTAAATACTTAAGGCAAACTTTTTGCAAGAATAAAAATTTTTAATTTGAGCCTTCATTTCGGAGAGAATGCGAGGTGAATACAAAAATGAGTATATTTCAATCAGATTTTGCCCAGGTTCGAAGCGAGATATTTCAATTTTTTGATTTATTTTTCCGTAAGGGCCAATGTAATCTGCATATTTCAAGCAAGGATAAAAAATATAATTCGTACAAAAATGTAGATGAATTATATATGAAAACATTCATAATTTAATATCCTACACGTTCATATAATAATTTCGATTTTTAGGTATACTGCCCTTTTGCCCGTTATGATTTTTTATTACCTTCGGATTTTGAATTAATATAATAAAGCCTTCATTCTGTGAAAATTTCAGCTTGTAACCCCGAGGTGCCCACAGAAATCATTTTACAGAAGGCTTTTACTGCGTTGGGCACTCTACTAATATTTTTAGGTGACTAATCGGTTGGGAACGAGAGTTTGTGATCAATTATTCAATAAATTGTGAAGAAGAATAAGACAGCATAAAACTTTTCTCTAACTGATCATACACGATGAAATTAAATTAATTGGTCCAGAACACCATGGTCATGGAAAGCTGAGATATGTTATGTCATGAGTTTTGAATGTTATCTAAAATAACCCGCAACTTGTCGATATGAAAATATCAGAAATTTAAAGGGCTAGCAAAATAATAGCTGCTTGATTTGAAAATATTAAGTTAATTAGCATGGAACATAATTAAATCTAAGAACGAAAGCTGGAAAACCAGTAATCAAATGCTTAACGTTTCAGGCGTTTTAAGCAATGCCTCATGAATAATGCAAAGTTGGCGAATTATTTAAGCTGAGAAATTCAAAATGTATTTATTTATGCCAATACTTATTACCATGTTTACAATAGTTAGAGAAAAGAAAAAACATACAGTATAATAAAGGAATCGGTAAAGCACACAATATATTAAAGTACCAGCAATATGCACGTAAATGCCAGCACCACAGTACAAAATCATGGGCTAAGGAAAGAAAGGAAAGTCACACAATGACTAAAGTATCAGAAATACAACAAATCAAAATCTGTGGTCTAAACATTTTTGAGAATAAAATTTATTTTCAGACCAGTAACCTGGGTCGTCCTGACACATTCTCGTCTTAGGGACTACTCTGCCCCTATTACATGTTTAATACTGATGGGTGACTTATAGGTCTCATAAGAGACCTGATTTATCTTAATATATAAAAGGCTCTTCAAAATATGAACCAACGGAAAAGTCAGGATTCCAAGTTGCCCAACTGCCCCGGAACATTCAGTATTTCTCATGGAGAATATCACACCAACTTTCAGTCCTCCCTTGCGCCGTCTAAGAACCAGTGGCGTAGCGTGAGGAAAACATTAAGGGATGTAATGAGCAAAAAGTGGAAAATGCGCCCCAGACGAAAAAACGAGCGGCTAAGGATCGCGGGCAACATTAACGCTAATTGGCTAAATTTTCGCGCCATGTTTGAACATTAAATTTTCTCATTATTGGTGATGAAACTAAATAAAATATTACTCATCTTTATTCAAATTATTATATCCCTAACTAATCCAAACTAACCCAAACAAAATCTAAATAATTTCAGCAAAAATACACACAAAATTCCGAATTCGTATTATACTAAACGCGGAAATCAACAATAATTATTATTCTACCCGATTTTATTTGAAATAAGGCGCAAGTTTTCAAGTAATAGGCGTCGATGTGGACCGCGATCTTTAGACGCGCGTGACGAAAAATTATCTGAGACCGCATCTAAACTTTGCCAAAATTTGTTAATATTTTATTAATTATTACCTTTTTTTATGTCATTGGATATAAAAATGAATCAGCAAAAAATAAGACATACATCATACATATTATATTAGCAACAAAACATTTTGTATGCTTACTCACTATTGAATAACAAAAGCGGAGACAAAAACATAGCATTTAACTTTTAAATGTTCTTAATTTTTTATACTTTAATACTTTGTAATTTGTCACTAAGGTAAATTACTGAAAGAAGTACGGAATAGTTTTTCGATAATACAGTCACATTTCTCACCAGAAAACGCCCACGATAGAACAGTCGAACTGCGACGAGATGTGTTTACTCAATCGCATCACCAAGAGCTTAAAACTTGCCACAGTTTAGCCGTTCTTCTAGAGAAGGTTCATTGACTACTCGCGGACAACACAATATTTCCCCGCCGGTTGATTTGAGGTACACCGACGCCACAGTTTATACCGTACCCGAACCGTACCCGAATCAGTTAAACAACTCTCCACGTGTTTTGAAGCCAAGCGCTTCAACCAATAGGAGAGCTGGGAGTTCTTATCTTGCGCCTGCGCTCAATGAGTGAACGCTGCCTTTATAAATTAAACATCAGATCGTCATATATGTGTATCTCTTTTCAATAAGATACCGCCTGTAAGGAGAAAGAGATAGAGATAGTGTTGGCGAGAATTAACCGTAAAACGAGGCACGCAACAGGTTTGTATTGTGCTTGTATTCAGATGAGATCTCGATTATTGATTTTTCTGCGCGGCGACACGAAAAGTATGTTGATTGAAAAGGAACCGAGAAGCGAAAACTACCATCTTGTTTGTTTGAAAGTCGGCTTTGTTAGTAGTGCTTTTTGTGGACTGCTTTCGAGAATTTTGTGTATTAAATCCATGGACTTAGATATATGCCTATGATTAGATCCTAGTTCGACTCTGTCCATGGCCCTGCTGGCCGCATAATTCTGACGTTTCCAACTAATAATGCGCATGCTCGAAATATGACAATCCATGAAAAAATAGAATTTGACTTCAAAAGGTGCCGGCTCAGAGATGTACAACTGATTCGGTGACGGTATAAACTGTGCCAACGCATCCTTGCATCCCATTTTTCGTTCGTTCAGGTGTCGTTGGATCGGGGTGGTCGCGGTCGATCAGTTTAATTATTATTACCTAAATATTTGTGTGGTATTAGTTATGTACTATGCAGAAGAATTCCAGAACAAGCATGATGGATGGATATTTATTGTATACAAAAAAAATAAAATAAAAACAAGAGAATATCGTGGAATTTGAGATTTTCTAAAGGGATGCGACGCATCATTCGCATCCATGCACACTACGCCACTGCTAAGAACCCTCCAATGCTTAGTTCAAGGTCATCAGCACTGAAGGACACCGTAGACCCTAATTGCTGGCAAGTGATTAATATAGATTAAAAATATTATGGGGTCAAATACCAAAACATAAATTGATAACTCGCCAATGTTGCATTCAGTACTATTAAATGATAAGTTAGTAGAATGAACTGTATTGCATTTCCATCATGTATAGTTGACGAACTTGAAATCCGGACGCGATTTTACTTGATATACTTCACGCTAGCGCAAGAAAAATTTAACGTACGATATACTATTCGCGTCTATACGTAGGAATATCTCTTAGGCTTCTTGGCTTTCGCATGCGCAGAGTACGAGTGGCCGAATCAATACTCCAATTACCTACGTCTTTACGGTCCAGTGAATTATTTTCAAGCAGTCTAGTGGTGTAGTGGTCAGAGCATTTGCCTGTCATGCGGGTTCGATTCCCGTTGGTGGCAATGCATATTTTTGTCTATTTTTTTTTAAGATTTGCTATATGTTTGCTTTTTTTTTTATTTGGGTTAGTTTGGGTTAGCTTCAGTTAGTTTTGTTTGGTTGTGCCCCGGAACGAGAGAAGCGAGCGGAGGGCCATTCGTGAAGTCCTAGACGCTTGTAAACGAAAGCCACGTACTCTGCGCATGCGGAAGCCAGGAAGCCAAAGTGATATTCCTGTGTGTAGATACGAGTCGATATACTCAGCGTCAGCACATCGCACTAAATATACTGCGGTTCAGCATAGGGCTTCATGTCATGAGGAAAGTAGATGTGTAGAAGTTTGGCTCAAGTGGTAAAGTTCTTGGCGAGAGTACATCCACTCCGCAGTTCCGTTAAGGGTCTTAATTAAACCAATAGGAATGCACAAAAGTGACAGTTAATGGGCGGAGCTGGAAAAGCGAGGGAAAACGCCTAACGCTTCGCTCGCTTCGGGCGTGCAACCAACTAAAACTAACCCAAACTAGCCCAGGGCCATGCCCAAAATTAGTTGTAATCTAGCAGAAAAAGTTACTGGCTTTGTTTTTACATTTTTCAAATTTCATAAATAATGGCATCTAGCTTCACCCATTAAGTGTCACTTATGTGCATTCCTATTGGTTTAATTAAGACTCATAACGGAACTGTGGGGTGGATGAACTTTCGCAAGCTCTTGTTTAGAATGCGAGGCAATGAGTTTGGTTTCCGGAGAGTGATTTTTCTAGGCCGCGTCATGACATGGTTTTAAAATTTTCGTCCCGCGTTACGAAAAATTTTGTTGTCGCAAGATATCGGGTATGATCAACTTAAAGTGTACCGCATCCACGCATTGAAATAAATAACAAAATATACAGCTCGCTCCTCTTATTAGTTTCAAAGCTGCTACGCCAAGGCTAGATCCGCCGGCTCGTTCAAGGATCAATTTTTGTCAGAGGAAGGTTCGCAAGTTAGGCGCAGGTGGCGTGGAAGAGCCGAAGATAAAAGATGGTTATCCCATGCTAGGGTTTGAATTGTGAACGGGCTGGGTCCTCAATATATTATTATATTAAGTTATATTGGCAGTGTATTTGGATCTATAGATTGACGTTATTTCTGTTATATATTCGCAGTGTATTTGGATCCATAGGTTAATGTTATTAAGCTCATTCCGGTAAAGAAGCATTCGCTTCTAACTCGTGTACTGTGTCACACGCGATTTTTTTTGGGTTAGTTAGTTTTTTACATGCCTTGGATTAGATTTTGTTGGTTGCGTCCTGCAGCGAGCGGAATAAGGCATTGCATGAAGTGAAAATGGAAAAATTGTTTACATTTCGAAGATAGGTGAAGAAGACCATAATATATCTTATATTACGGAAGCTCTGCTGGAGCGCAGTATATTTAGTGCGATGTGCTGACGCCGAGTATATAGGAGATTTTTGAAGCTGACGTATTACGGCGGGCGTGTCATCTGCTAGCGTGAAGTATATTTAGTAAAATCGCATTCCGAACAGGGCATTGTTATAATGTTAGTGTGTCTTTTAGATTACCTTTCACCTCCATGATTACTTCAAAGTGAACACTGACCACCAAGAAATCTCAAATTTGTTTTAAATTAGTCTTTATAGTGTGACTTTCAGTTTTCTATTTAATTATGCCCCATTTAAGACCGAAAGAAAAATTATATTCGTAACTTTAATTGAATAGGGATGGGCTATGAGCAGGGGTTATTTAGTGTTCGAGAAGCATCGTTGATAAAATTTAAAGAAGAAATACTACCCAAAAGTGAATCAAATATGAGCTTTGCTGAGTGCCACACCCAAAACACTTCCACCAGCCAGCGGTCGTTTCTGATTTTTAATGAAAAACGTATCGGGTTATATGGTAAAAAATTTTACAAAATCAAAAATTTCGTCCACAAAATATAGACGAGTTATGGCGAAGAATTCAAGAAGTATGGCAAGACATAGCTTCGGAATTTGCTCAAGATTTCATGATCTCAATGAGTCAACATTAGTTTCGATTATTGAGAAAATGTTTTTATTCTAGTTTTTTAAACAAAATTTTGTTCACCGATTTATTTATTCAATAATTAATTTTCTGTTATTTTACCAACTGCTGTTATACATAAATTACTATCTGACTGTGTATTTTATTTCACACAAAAGTGAAATGTGAAAATATATTAGCCATTAAATAAATATACAATTTTAGTAAGCTGAATCAACTGTTGACAAACCTTCACTAAGGCTTACCGGTGTTGAGAAATGAGCAGGTTAAGGTTAAAACTTGACTTACCAAAAATCATGAAAAGTCGCAAAATGTCATTTTGGTGTCCGGATTTCAAATTCCCTATCTGTACGTTGAAAGTTTAAGGCTTTACCTACGTGGCTTATATATATTTTGGGACCTCCGGATTTAACCGCTGGGTATAGTAATTCCTCTTACAGAGATGTAGTGTCAAAGTTACTTATGCTTTATATTTCTGATATTAAACATTTAACTTAAACCTCACTATTAAATTAAGATTTGTCATTCCATTGAGATATTCAATAAATGCATAAATTACCTGATAATATTCATTAGACAGATTTATAGAACGTATTCGAATCCGAGTCTCTATGTTTGGCAGTTCCCATCGTGTTGATCCAGAGCATTATAAATGACCTAGCGGACGTTGTTTATTCATTACTTCGTACATGCACATTGTGTTCCAATGTTCGGAGGCTCTGACGATGACATGGTTAGTATTCTGTATATAACACGACCTGTGATCATCTAACCGATCTCCGCTTGTATTTGAAAGCAGAGCAATGACGAATTGTTATAGCGAAATTGTCTTTTGAATATGCTTATGCGAATTCAGCACTTCATAGATACAACAAAAACAGTCTTATTTAGTATCATTTTTAAACTCTTGTCATCTGCAAGTTAATTATGGCGTTAAACATTATGTCATGTTCGTTTTTCTTTGCGGGTAGTTTATTTGCGTGATATATTTGAGATCTCGTTCCCCAATTAATTGATATGTTACTTACGTTTTCTGCTTGATATGCTAATACACCAAGAATATTCCGCGAGGACGGGCAGACATTAATTTTGTGGCACCAGCCGGATATCACGGTGCACTTCCTGCGAGTGAAAAATATGGACATAAATTATTATTGTTCATTTAGGTCTTTAATATGCGAGAGAATATTTTAGTTTTATCGTAGTCGACGAAAGGTTCTTTACATTTTGTTTTAAAATTCACATTAGTGAACGTATTTATTTACAAAAGCAATTTTTGCTCTCTACAATGAGTTTTGGATCCATCTTAAAATTATCTTTTTATAACTGATGCAAATTCCTCCATTATTAACCAGCGACCAGTTATATATGAATGGTATTTTTGTTGGCATTAAAATATTTCTTACTTGACGTCAATTTCTATTTTGCAGGATTTTAAAAAGAAACCGATTAAGACAGAAATTGTAAAACTACCAAAATATTCGCTATTAATGTATGGCGGAAAAAATATATCGTGGAAATCTCATAATGACTACTAAATGGTTTTTCCATACGTACGAACCAAATAAACTTAATCACAGCAACTTAAATATTATGCTGTTAGTTTTTTAAGTGAAGTTTATTTGCGTAATATGTTTGAGATCCCTTTCGCCTAATTATTTGCCGTGCTTTTTATTATCTTCTAATTTTATGCAATTACCTTCACCTCAGATTAGAAGAATCTGAAAGTGAAGAATGTTAAAAAAAATTGAAGTTAAGAAAATATGCAGTTAATAATTCGTAGGCCAGAACGAGCTGTCGTCGAATCGTGCACATTAATCCGCAGCTTGAATGCCGGCAATTCAAAGGGGGGGGGGGTGGATATTTATGTAAAGGAGCCACCAACTTGTAGGGGGCATAAGTCAGAAAATCCCCAAGTTGGAACTCGTTTTGACTTAGGCTCTACAAAAGAAAATATAAATAATTAAATCAACGGTGAATGCCAGAAATGTACGAATAATAGTATATTATGATATAAGTGTACAAGAGGATCTTTAAAGCACGCGCGACATATTTCAAAACACGACGCGCAGCGGAGTGTTTTGTAAGTCGCAAGGGCTTTAAACGCCTCTTATACACGTATATCATACGCTATTTTTTATTACGAATGCATCATAATCTCAAAAATGTTTTAAATATTAAACTTAATGGATATATTGACGAATATATTAATCTGTCACATTTGACATGATCAAATGTTTCTATAGAAACCTTTCAAAAAGTAGGTGCACCATAAACATTATTTTAAGCACGCTGCAGCGTGCTATAATCGTTGATTATGATGCATGCGTAATAAAAAATCATTTTCTTCTTCTTAAAGTGCCTATCCTCTGTGGATGTGTCACGATATTCGTCTGCGTCCTGCTGACCTTCGACCCTCTATTTTCCCCTGTAGTATGAGTTGAAGAAGGTGGTATTTTTCATTTCGCATAATATGTCCGAAGTATTTCAATTTTCCGCGCTTGACATTTGGTAGGTATTCTAGTTGCCCACCGATGCGTTGTAGTACCATAACGTTTGACACGTGGTGTATCATTGGGATTCTGAGTATGCGACGATATCACCATATCTCAAATGCATCTATGCGCTTACATGAGGCATTGGTAAGGGTCCACCCTTCCACCCCATATAGGAGGGTTGAGAGTACATAGCATTTTAAGATTCTTATTCTAGTATGGATGTTGAGGGATAGGTTGCATAGTATGTTACGCATCTTGTTAAACGTACCTCTTGCTTTTTCGATTCGGCATCTTATTTCTCTATAGTGGTCCTGGTCCTTATTCAAGGTGCAGCCCAAGTATGTAACTGTCTCGGCCATTGTGAGAGCTACATTGTTAGCGGTAAACTGTAGGTTGCCAATGACGTTTTTACTGATAGTTAATATGTGTTTCTTCTTACAGTTTATCTTCATACCATATCTATTGCATGCAGTCTCTACACGGTCTATAAGTCTCTGAAGTCCTTCAGCAGTATCTGCTATAAGGACGGTGTCATCAGCATATCTGAGGCTATTTATTATTTCTTCATTTATTACAACTCCATCTTATATGTTGTTCAATGCCTCCTTAAATAGATGTTCTGAATACACGTTGAATAGGAGAGGTGACAGTATACACCCTTGACGCACTCCTCTCCCTATATGTTAAACTCTTCGATGTTTCGTTTTCGACTCGAACAATGGCTTTTTGTTGCAAGTATAGCTTTGATATTATATCTGTGTCTCTATCGTCGATTCCTGACTCACGTAGGATTTAGATGAATTTACCATGTTGGACTTTATCAAAGGCCTTTTCGAAGTATATAAAGCATGCAAAGCCGTCTGCGTTGACGTCCCGTGCTCGTTGAATCAGGGCCTGTATGGAGAATAAGGCCTCTCGGGTGCCAAGTCCCTTCCTGAAACCAAACTGTGTGTCACTTATTCTTTCGTCGAGTCTTCTATATATGCGTGCATGGATGATATTAAAGAAAGCTTTTAGGATGTGACTCATCAAGCTGATTATTCTGTGGTCGGAGCATTTAGTTGCGTCTGCCTTTTCGGGATGTGGATGAATGTCGACAACAGCCAATCATTTGGCATTTGACCGCCTGTGTAAGTTTGTTGTAGTGGTTGATCATTAGTTTTATCTGTTCTTGATCCAGTAGTTTGAGGACTTCTCCATGAATCTGGTCTGGCCTAGGAGCTTTGTTGTTTTTTAGTCGCTTGATAGCTGATTCCACTTCCTCTTGTGTGATGACCACTGCTGGCATATTATCGATGTTTCCGTCTCCGAAAAGTTCTTCTATGTACTACTTCCATCTTGTGAGTTTTTTGTCAGTGTCAATAATGATGTTGTCATTCGAGTCCATGATTATTCCTGGACCCCGTCTTTGATATTTTCCTGTTGCTTCCTTAATTTTTTTGTGAGAGTTAAAGCTGTAGTGTTTTTCTTGCAAGATCTCGATTTCGACATATTTTTCCTGTAGCCACCTTAATTTCTCTTAGAACTCTTCTGTGTAGTTCCTTGTATTTTACATCATTCTTGTTTCTGTGTTGACTTCTTTCTTCCATAAGTTCTTTTTACCATCCTATCGGGTCATAGTTCTTCTGCTCTGACGGAGGTTATAGATATTTTTATTTTATTCTACAGGTCTTCTATTTCTGTTTCGTGGTTGCTGGCTTCAGGTATAGTTTTGAGTTCCTTATTTAGCCTCTCTTTTGTTTGTTGGAATTCGTTGTCTGATGGTATGTCTGCGCCTGGATACGCCTTACAAGAGACAACCGCGTTCCTCACGATTCTTTGCTTGTTATCAGCTGGGGATCTCCAAGTGTATAGTCTTCTGGGAGGTAGTTTAAAAAGGGTGTTCGTAATTGTGATTGTGTGATTCTTGGCAGAATTCTATTAATCGTTCTCCTCTCTTATTTCTCACTCCCAGTCCAAAACCACCAACCACATCCTCAACCTTTCCCTGTAAGGATCTTAGCGTTCATGTCGCCTAAAATTATGTAAACTTCTTCCTTCTTTGTGTGTTTGACAGCAGTTGTAAGCTGTTGGTAAAACTCCTCTATTTCTTGTTCATTGCTTTCGTATGTCGGTGCATGTGATTGTATGATATTAAGGTCAAATGGCTTAGCCTTGATTTTGGCGTTAGTCAAGTCAGTTATTCGAAATGGGGGTGAATCCTTTTACGGTCATGTTGGTTTGATTACTAAGAATTGTTGCTACTCCGTTCTTATTTCTGGGGGTGTGGTCTCCAGAGAAATATATGTGGTGTTCGTTTATCATGCAGTAGCGAGTTTAGCCATCTTGTTTCGCTACATCCTAGTATGCCGATCTGAAGTCGTTTCATCTCTTTCACTATATTTGCCGCTTTTCCGGCTTGGTACGTACTTTGTACATTCCACGTGCCAATTCTGCCAATGTCTTGGGGAATATATTTAAGTCAGGCAGTTTCCCGTTGCTTTCCTGACTATATTTTCAGCCGCCCCTACTTGAAGAACAGACGCTGTCGGATTACAGCGCCTAACATTTCCTCGATACCCCCCAATATCTGGGAGGCATTCCCCTATCTGCCACCTAGGGAGGCGTCCGATGGGAGAATAGCAACCTCACAGGGAAAAATCATATAACATATATTTTTCAAAGTAACCATAAATCAAAACAATTCATTTATTAAGCCCTAACAAATCAATTGTCATCAATTATATTTACTACTTACTTCCTTTTTTGAAGCACTAATACTAAAGATAACAAATGAAATAATAGATAGATAGGTGAACCGAAAATCGGTTGATTACCATAAAATGGTTTGTTACACAAAAAAGATTGGAAAAAATTATTTGGCATCGAGTCAGTTAAAATGAATTACCGTAGTATCCACGGTACTCGATGTTAGCTAAAATCATACTTGAATATACTTGGAAAAGGAAGTTCTTCCATCTGGGGCACAGCCAGACACTAATTATTAAAAGGCAAAGTTATAAAAGAAAATAAATTTAAATAGAAACCTGTTTAAAGTTAACGAAAATGTTCACTAACCTAACAATTATACGAAATATTATGTTATACTTTACGGAGACTCTGACTGATTAAACAAAAGTAAACCCATAGTAGTACACAAAAATAATCCTTGTTATGGACCAAGTCAGATAACGATATACTTATATCTATACATAATTAACAATATACACTGATTAGAAGAGCAAGTAAAATAGGCAATTACTGTTAATTAACCTGTTACAACACAGGTAAAATGAATGGCAATAAGTATTAAATAATCAGTTACTAAAATCCCCGGCCCTTGATTATATTCTGTTCACGCTTCTAAGTCCTCTAAGATGCAATACTAACTAGTTATATTCTAGTTACACAACCCTAAAACAAAAATAATAGTATGACTTCATGGCGTTATTAGTAAATTAATTATACACGAAAACTTTGAACTGAAATCATCAAAAGTCTTCGAGTATTAATTGTTGCAAAAATATAAGGAAATATCGATTAAGGATTAAGGCTTGTCAACGGACATATTTATACAAAAAACTATCCGCTGATCTAATCAAGCACCTCGTGGGCAGCCCTCTAGGCCACTCCCAGAGTGAAACGTGCACAATCAATGAACACGAAGGACCCTGCAGATGGAAATACAAGTGCAACAGATGAGAGAGAGATAACTCTAAGCTAAAAAAATGTAAAAAAATAAATAAATTGCAACAACGCAAGTAAGAAGACAAATAAATAATATGTTAATTCTATTTTAATAAAAGACTACACTATGTAAATATTATTGCGTAATTATCCGGATGGATTGACTGATGGTCGAGGTACTGGCTAGTGCGCATAGTCGG
>MU181948.1:768610-778762 GCA_016904865.1 Pissodes strobi
TTGAAGTGTCAACGGGAATGACAAGCACCAGTACCGTTAGGTCATTTTTTACCTGGATAATATAAACGTACGATACCCTATCCCCATACATTTTGCTCGTATTTTATCGCTTATAAGAACGCGTTTATTGTATTTTATTAAAACTGGAATTAAATTAAATAGAAATAAAATATGATTCTTACACAAGGGACTTCTTCAGTCGGAGAAGAATTCTCCATGTCAAAGAAGAAGGAAATAGAAAAGTCTCTTCACGTAGTCGAGAAAAATCAGTCGAAAAGAGACCCCGTGACATATCAACCTATTCAAGGTTTCTACTTAAAGCACAAGACAGGGAATATTTACAGGCAAGAGAAAATAAAATTAAATGGAAAAAAATCAGAAAAATCAATCTTTTATCTGTGAAGAGTTTTTTGAAATCTGCTGAAACCCAAATCAGCTATCTGTCTCAAAAGGTAAACGAAACAGATCCTTTGCTAAGAAAATTCGAATAAAATTAGGAACGGTCTGCGTGGGAACAAAAATCACTAGATGGTCACACTTAAAGATCCAAAAGCAACTCATCTGCGATGAACGAAGTATGTAACGAATAGAAACCGCGTAAGATTTGAAATTGAGTTTTAGGACTAAAGTGAGCCGCTTGATTATCATCCGGAGGATGATGAAAAGGCCACGTGAAACCTCCACATGTCACAAGTACCAACACTCGTAACTCGCAATAGGCACATCCAAGAGAAACACTAAAGAAGTTTTTCACATACCGCCAATAACCCATTCCTACGAGTATGATGCCATCCCAAAATCGAACCTACTCAAGATGCATTGCGAGACGGACAGGCATCCCATAAACCGCCATCGTAATCTTCAATAATAACACACGAGAAGCGGTCTGAAGAATAAATTTTTATAAAATCAATATCGATGCGTAGCACGATTGGAGTAACACATTCCTACTTGATCACGCAATAACAGTGGAACGCGGCTTACTGCAGCGGAAAACCAGTGCCAACAATGTTAAGTCCAAGGAACAATCCGTTTCCTGAAAAGGAATGGCAGAAAACCAATTCAAGAAAAATGAGCGCTACCCTAAAAAAATTAATCAAAACCGAAATAATACGGCACTTATGGTGATATATGTCCGTACACAACCTGTACCGGAAGGTAATGACCGTAAAATAAGGTAAGATACTATCTCACAATGAAATATTGCAAGTTAGTTTTTATTTACATTAATGTTCAAAACAACCTCGTTCTTTTTCTAGAAACGTTACTTGTTGTTCCAAGGAAAAGATATTGATTGGGTTGGAATAAGGGTCTACTTACCCATATAAAGTACATATTAAAACATCATACGAGTTAATATTGTCGACAATATGTTTCTAGAAACAAAGTTGGAGTTAACTTATTCAATACAAAATATTTTCCATTTTTTATGGTAGCCATACCATATGTGACCTCCTTTCTCCTTGTTCGAAAGGTACTAATCCTAAAAGGATATTTTTAAAACAGAATGAACATTGCTACATTTTAACCGTCAACAATGGAAGAAGCATTGCTATATTAGGTACTATGACAATATACCATATTATTAATCATATATGATTCTTTATTTTGAAATTAGTGTAAATATTAAGTATATACTAATTTTGGGCCGTTACATATTGTAATTCCGAAGTAGAATAAAAGCATCTTTTAATTGATATGCAATTTAAGCTTACGGCTTGATATGCCAATATACTAATGCAACAGAATATTCCGGTGCGAGCATGGAAGTACATTAATTTTGCGGCACCAGCCGGATACCAGGATTGCACTTCTTGCGAATGAAAAATATGGATCTAAATTATTTTTATTTAGCTCTATAATAACCGAGAAAGTGTTTTAGTTTTATCGTAGTCTACAAGAGGTTCTTACATCTTGTTTTAAAATACCTCATAACAGTATATCAAAACCATTCCGGTAAGTTTCAACAACGAAGTATTAATTTCTTCCTCTCCGCTATGTCACGCTATTATTTTGACGATAAATTTTTTGCTCTCTACAATGGGTTTTCGATTTTGCTGAATCAATTTGGTTAATACAACACCCGTCCATTTTAAAATTGTTTTTTATATCCGATGCAAATTCCTCCATCATTAATCATTGTCCACTTATATTTGACTGGCCATTTTCCAGAAACCTATTCGCATGCATAGGCATAAAGGCATGTTTGTGCAGATAAAAAAGTAGATAAACATAACAATGGATTAGCTGGATATTGAATATTCAGCCTTCATGAAATGAAAATGCTTATAAACATGATTGGTTTTTATGTTGATCGTTAAATAGGCTATAAATATTAGTAATTGCAGTTTAATTGAAGCTTTGCGGTTCGGTGATGTACTTGTATATTATTTATGTTGCTGGCAATATGTTATATAGCTATATTCAAATCATTTGACAACAGTATTTTTGAAATGAATTACAAATAAGCCCCTCAAAATGAAAACAAAAGAGGAAAAATATTTCATATATGTGGCTAAACTCACAAGTGTTATAAGTAATACAAAAGATTAGATTAGATTTTAGATAGATATGTGCCTATTTGAGTAAACTATATTAAACCCTAACACTCTTGGCTAGCACTCAGGGTCGATACGATTTAGCTTCCTTGAGAATAGCGAAAAAGGATTATTCTTAAAATATCGTTATGATTTTTATAGACAGTCAATAGCAGACAACCTGTAGAAAAATTTTGAAATATTAGCCCGCCCAGTTGCAGAAAAACGTAAACCATTCGAATTCGACCGAAATAAATAACGTTTACTGCAAGAATCCTATTTTAGTGGAAATGGTTGCAAATTTTCGACCTAACCACCTGGATTAAATTCTAAGCCTATTTTTTACGCAACTTTTATCTTTCATCCCTCTTTTGCGAGCTTATTCGCGGTTCTATTGAAATCACGCGTCGATTTAGTGAAAATGCTATGTTATCTGTATCAGCAAAATAATTACAATTCTTTAACATTATCATTTTTTCCAGCTCCCTGTGACGATATAGATACAACAAAATAAGCCCATAAAATGAAATCAGCTCGTCTCTTTACAGGTATAGCGTCTTTTTCTTCAGGCCCAATCCAATTTGATCAAAATTATATGTTCAGTACCAGAAAGAGGCAATTTCGAAACACATAAAGCTTTTCGAACAAAAAAGCACATTTTATGGCTCTTAACAATCGATACTCGTTTTCTGCCATGCGGTCCGCATGATTTAACATTGTCACTAAACTGTCGCTCTTTTCTTGAACTCGGCAGATGGATACATTTTGAGGTTGTATTATTGTCTATTGCTACTTTTCCATTTTCCTTTTATATCTTATTCTGATGTACGAAATGTTATTGCCGCCGATAAAGGCTCTTTCGATTGACCAGCTGGAATAAATAAAAAGTATTAGGCGTTGAATGTAAAATGTAAGTCGAAGTGTGTACAAAATATGTAAAGAAACTATACAACGATTTCACTCAATGACATCAATGCATAAGTATAGCAAACGGAATTCTTAATAAGTAGTTATAGTTATTGTGTGTTAGTTCTCAAACTACTCGATATTCTTACTTACATATCCCTTAGAGAATCGTTACAATTAAGAGGTAAAGTCAACTTCCAAGTGATGATCAACTAATCAAAGTCGAGGCCCATCGCTTTTCAAAAAATTCGGCTTTCAACTTGTAATGTTGTAAATGATACAAAATACAGTATTGCAATTTTCTCCTTTTACTGGTGAATTTGTGTTATCGATACTCACGCTACCTAACTCTCGCGACCTGACTTCCGGTATTCCGAGCAGCACATAGAATGTAACAGTTTGCAGCACTTCTTGACAGATGTGGTATATATTCTCTTTTGAGAGAATTGATAGCCCTTCTCACCGAAATACTTAAAGCGAGCAAGCAGTTTTCCTTCAGGTTAACTGCCGCCTGATTTTATCGTCGCAGTATTTGGTAAATTAAGTAGAATGTATATTTTCTAAAATTATCGTCCATATCGTCTATAAACTACTGTGGTTACCCTTTTTCTAAAGGTATGTTGGACACAAGTGTTTCTATTTAAGATGATTAACACTGAGATAGAATTTCCTCGTTTTGTGGCTGACATCCGTCGGCGGCGTTTGATGTTGATCTAGCTAGCTCCGGCGCAGTTAGCCGTACAGCGCCCTTTTTATCTAGGTGATACTACCACATGGTGGAGACGTATCTTCACAGAAAACGCCAGTGTCTACAACTCTACTAGATACAAGTAAAATCTATTTTGTTTATTTAAGGCCCTTTATTATCGATATAATCGTTATACATCATTTCAATTAAAGGATTTATTGTTAAGCGACTGTAGATCGTCTGCCTTCAATATCGCATATATCTTATCGTTATAAACCATTTTAATTAATGAATTTTTAGTTAACGGGCTGTAGGTCGTTTGCCTTCAATGTTGCATATGTCTTATCGTTATAAATCATTTTATTTAATTAATTTATAATTAAACGTCTGTAGGTTGTTTGTCTTCAATGTCGCATATATTTTATCGTTATAGCTAATTTTATTAATGAATTTATGAAAGCGACTGTAGGTCGTTTGATGTCTGTTGTTTATATTCTCGTTATTTCTCATTTCATTTATTGATCTGGCTATTTTGCTTATCGAATCTACCTTTAAAAAGACTGTAGATTACCTAATTTGGTGCACATATATTTTAGTTTCTTTTCATAGTTCCCACGGAGATACTTAATTTTATCTTTGTTATATCTTATATTATCTCAGCTAGAGAATTCATTTAAATATTGTCAGGATAGCTGATTGACTTTTTTTTACGGTAGTTGGCTGTAAAGCTCATGACAGTAATTTGTTTCACATGACTGAAAATTTGCAAACTGAATTTGTCGCCTTGATATCGGAATCGACTTGAGCTCAATTTGGTTACATATAGATATTTAACGGCTATTGGTCTACTGATATTGTCGATGTTACGGGATTAATTTAGGATAAGTTTGATTAATAATCACTTCATTTATACCTGCATATATTTATCGACTCTACCTAAATATATTTACTTGACCGGTTATCACTTTGATTTCGTATAAAGCTAGTTTAGCAAGATGTTTCCTATTTATAATGTTTCATCATTACCTGTGTGTAGTCAGATCTTTAAGAAGTCACCGTTTAGTTAGAATTATTTGAAATAATGAGATGGACAATATTAATATTATAAGGCATAAAATAAAAAGTAGTATCTTAGTATGCTTTGATTTAATATTCTCTCATTAGTTTATGAACGTTACCATAACCTCAAATTAATTAAGATTGGATTAATTGTCCTGAAAGGGTTTGTGTAAGTTTTCATATTTAAATAAATAAGTTATTTGGAATATTGATGTTTATTTTGGTAAATTGCCACATGGTACTTTTCTTAATTTTATTACCCTTTTTTGAGGATCAATAATCATTGATAGATTTATAGTAAAAAAAATGAATGGAGCTCGCACTTAACTGCCAAGACAAAGACCCACGCCATTAAAAAAAAAATGAATCCGCTGAGTAAACCTGGCATATACACTATAATGAGCAACTATGATATAAGGTTACATATTTGGCACCCAACGGCTAAGGCTAGTTACAAACTGAGCGATGGCGGTTATATAAGATGGAACAAAAAGTAATATGTTGAATCCATGCTCTTGATGAATAGAAGACGTTGCCCGTTCCGTATCAGAGAGCTTCAGAGTTGCGCGGGCATTACATTGTTGACAAGCAACATATTTTTAGGGTCTAGCGCTTTGCTGTTAATTGGTCTGTAGCTCAGTGGTTGGGTGCTGAGTCTGCGATATGGCGGCCCGGGTTCGTTTTTTATTTTTAATACGGCCCGGCTAAATGATCTCCTAACCTTTAATCGAAACGATTCTATTTTTATTAACTGAATATGCATGCTTTCCCATTTGTTTTTATTTAAGTTTTGAAAGTTACAGAGTCCAAGTGGCGATCATTTTGGTCGTATGAAACCACACGGACTGCTCAACAAACTGCCGTCCTTGGGACTGCCCGCCTCTCTCTGCAGCTGGCTGGCCAGTTTCCTTAAGAACCGATCCCTACACGTTGCAGTCGATATACACATCTCGGTCACATTCACCATCAACGCGGGCGTGCCTCAGGGCGCAATACTTTCACCAACTCTGTTCCTCATCTATATTAATGACCTGCTGATCGAAACGAATAATCCTGTTTACAGTTTTGCAGATGACAGTACCCTTGTCTCCCACTTTAGATCAGAAAAACCCCTACCAGCGCATAATCCCACCCCTGCCAACTCCTGCCAGACAGTCCCGACAGACGGCAGGAGCGCACCAGTTCGTCGTACAACTAGAAACACCTAGAACGTCGCTTTACCAGAACTCCTTTGTCTGGCGCACTGCATCACTGTGGAACTCACTTCCAGGACATCTGTTTCCCACTAATTACGACCTACAAATATTCAAGATCCGTGTCAATCAACATCTTCGCACACACACCGCTCGTCGAGCGCCATAGGATCTCCCTTTAGTGTGTGTGCCACTGCCATAAAAAAAAACACGTCCGGATGTTCAAGTTCTCTAAGTTTTGGTTCCAAAAAATGCGTAGCATGTCGATATATCGATCGGCAGTTATGGTAACCGTCACGCTGTGAAGTGGCCTTTCTTGAAGCTGCCGCGGATTTTCTGGTGCCCAGAAGCGAAAATTCTGCTTGTTCACACAGCCAGGCAAATGGGTATGAGCTTCGTCACTCGTTATTAAAAGAGCATTTTGTGGGACGTTTTGAAGAATGTCGTTGGAATATGCTCTGCGACTTTCCCTGTCCCGTTCACTAAGTTCTTGCACGATCATCATTTTGTATGGGTGAAACTTCAGATCGGCCTGTAAAATTCTCCTCAAAGGACGATCTGACATACGCAAAGCAGAGGCATGTTTAAGAGCTGAATGGCTAGCAGATCGTTCAACTGCTCCTCTTGCAGCTGCTACATTTTCAGGTGTCCGAACACTTCTGGGTCTACCAGTTGATTTTCTTTTTAAGGCTGAACTTGTGGGTCTAAAATTTGAAACCAACAATAGAATTACGCATATTTCACTTTTCGCGAGACATGGCGCGCACGCAGGAACTAAAGTGATATTTTGAATCTATCCGCAAATCCAACTGACTATGCTTAACTCCCCCTCTCTTCAGTGATGCGAGCACAGTGGCGGTGCAAAATGTGGGAAATCATTTTGGCGGACCCTGTATTATATGTTAGTTTAGTTTTGGTTAGTTCCTGTTGGTCACGCCCCCGTAGCGGACAAAGCGAGCGGAGGGCCATGCGTGAAGCATAATATTAGACATTTTTGTCTACAATGTGATGCGCGTGCAACTCTGAAGCCCTCTGATGCGGTAGGGGCAACGTCATGTTTGATGGATATCCTTTTTAGGACCACTACTAACTGTGGCCTTCAATTTATCGCTGTTAAAGACACTGATTAATTTTGCAGTGACTAACCGGAGTTCAAAGTAGTGGTTCTTAACGACATATATCCACAAATAGGTTAGCAAATGAAAAATTAATATTGTTATAGATAAAACATTGCAAAATGGTAAATTATTTTGAGACAAAATAGAAAGAGTCAAAATGGTGAATTTGTTAATAGTATACAAGAAGGGATGAGGGGTGATCCAAGAATCAAGACAAAATAATTTATTTAACATTTTATTCAGTGTAAGTACATCAAAATATTTCAAGAATTTGGCACAAGTTTCTAAATTGGAATTTTCAAAGGAAAATCCTTTGCAAACCACTCGCGCAACTTCGGTAACATTAAATTAACGCCAAAAATATCAACAAAGAATCCGAAATAACAAAATATGGGAAAAACTGTCGGAAAATAGTGGTTGATATCTAATTTTAACGCCCTGTCAAAGCATAAATAAGACCATTTTCAATATAAAATGTGTTCCATGATAGTTGTTTCAATATATTCTTATTTAAAAACGATAATTTGAAAATTAAATATACATAATTTTGTTCGAATTATATACCTATATACCTATAGGGCAAGTAATAACTAGAGTTATAAAAAATCTCTTTAATATGATTCACATATACCTGATCGCCTCCAAATCAGTTAAATATTAAAGCATGTTTTTATTTGACAATCTGTACGATGTCGGTACCCTGACATCATTGTTGCAGGATCGACCATCCCTTTATCCTCGTGAATTGGACTACTGGGTGTCTCGGTCAACGGCAATATGTCTTGGCATGACCACGTTGCTAATATCGCAAAGTCAGCATCGCAGAAGCTTGGTGCGCTACTTCGCAACAAAAAAATATATACACCTCAGCAGCTACTCTTGCTCTACAAAGCGCAAATAAGACCGTGCTTAGAGTATTGCTCACACATCTGGGGTACCGCACCTAAGAACACCCTAAAGCTACTGGATTCCATTCAGCAGATAGCTGTGCGTCTCGTCGGCGACCCGGAGTTGA
Source organism: Pissodes strobi (assembly GCA_016904865.1). Taxonomy (NCBI): domain Eukaryota; kingdom Metazoa; phylum Arthropoda; class Insecta; order Coleoptera; family Curculionidae; genus Pissodes; species Pissodes strobi. The sequence continues at coordinate 777,127 of MU181948.1, forward strand.
CACGGGAACGGGATAGTCTGGAACACCGCAGACATGTGGTCGGTATTTCCCTGTTTTATCGATATTTTCACGGCAGATGTTCCCAGGATTTGGCCTGCATCATCCCGCCCCCAGCAGCGCCTGCCTGTCGGACAGTCATGACAGACGGCTAGGGCGCACCCGTTCGTCGTATAACTGGAAACACCTGGAAAGTCGCTTTACAAGGACTCCTTTGTCTGGCGTCCTGCATCACTGTGGAACTCACTCTAAGGATATTTGTTTTCATCCATCCATCTGTGTGTGCCACTGCCATAAAAAAAACCGTGTGGCTCGTCCTAGTTGACTTTCCTCGTTTAGAATGGTGTAGGTCTGTGCATGTCAGATATATTCATCCTTAACTTGAAACGTAGAGGGAAATACTATGGTATGCCTACGTTATCTACGCACGCGATCAGAGAGGCAGATAGGCGTAGAAAAGCCTCAGCAGCGGAATGTGCAATTTACTGATTCCCCTCTCAATAGGGGATGCATAACCTATTTTTATAATGTTAGCAATTACTTTGCATGCCTGAATATGCAAAACGTTTTCTTTTAATTGTTCCCTTCCTTAATAACTGAATACTTCGAATGGCTGGAAAATTAGTTTTTCTATGCAGTGTTTTACAAGGGTCTTTAAAAAACGTCCTATTACTATTAAATAACAACTTTGTTCAAATCATCCCTTGATTGTGCATTCTTCTTCAGACTACAGAAAAAGTTGTTTACAACTAAAATTTGTAGTATAATAAGTTCTAAATATTTTTTAAATTTTGCGCCTGTGACAGGTTGTCAATTTGCGCCTCTTACCTGATATAGAAAACAACTGAATCTTTTAAATATTTTATTGAGTGAAGTAAAAAAAAGTAACAAGAATAAAAATTAATTAAAAGTAAGGACATTAGGACTTTGATCGTTAGGAAACTACAGTAATCTGGACGTTGCTGTCATTCGGGCATCTAGAGAATTGAAGCTCTCTAATCCGGGCATGAAAACATGTATTATTTTTCTTGCATGTGCAACAAGTTTTTCCTATTAAAGTTAGCAAGAAAATATTTTATTCAAAAAAAAAAACAGACCTAGCACCGAGTCGTGTTTGCAAAGCCCGGCTCCAGTAGTGGAGTCGTATAGCGCCACCAGTCTTTCCCAACTAAACTAAAAAAGCTCCGCTGGTGTTGTACGTGGTTGCTAGGCACGCTTATCAAATTACAGACAAAGGAAAGTCAAATGACCATTAAAGTAATTGATAAACAGGGTACAATACGAAGATTGTACGGATACCAATTCTGTTTTTACTCGGTACTGTATGCCTTACAACTAACTGTTCTAAACACTACAATCCGAAGTGATCACTTTGGTTAACCTAAGCTTATTACATATACGTATGCATGCGCTGGTAGCTGCACCAATTATAAATGTAGCGATAATAATATGTATTGATAAATGACCACAATAATTGTGTCAATCGACCAGATAAACAAGTGAATAAATGTAGAATGAAATTAATGAGAGCTATCTCAGAGCTTGGCGGTCAATGCTTGATTTATATTAAAAGAACAAGAGCGATTACATCAATCTGTCAGAAAAATAAATGAATAAATAAACTTAAGCTGCTGTACGA
>MU181948.1:788762-809960 GCA_016904865.1 Pissodes strobi
AAACTCCGTTTTAGTGCATGTTGCCGAAGGTTCCAAACCCCAACATAGTCATTTATCATACCCATGTAGCTTGTAATTGCAGACACTTTCTCTATAGGCGATTTTAACAGGGCCTTCCAAAATGAAAATATATGTGATATGCGAAGAATAATATTATTACAAATAAAATAATATTATCACTTATATTTATATTTCGTAATTAAAATTAAATCGCTGATCCGAAAATAGAGCACTTAATTTTTTGCATGATAGATGATGTTGTGTTTATTATGTCGTTATATTATGAATACTTGTGATAAACTTGGTTGGTTAATAAAACTCATGTGGTCTCTCAGGAACATTTCCAAATATTCCAATAACCATGTATCCAAAAGCTGATGAATGTTTTCTTCAGGTCACTTGCATGGCTGGCAGCCTTTGTGATGTAAACATCAAAACGCAACCATGCAATTGATAAAAATTAGCCTTCTTTTATGAGACCTAATTTCCCTAATATTTAGTGTTATTATTTTCAAAAATGGAACCTTATCACAAACAACACAATCTACAAGGAGCTTGTAATGTCAAAGCTAAAAGTCTCGAGAACGTATGAGAGGAATGGCTGAACATCGATAACTTGAATACCCAAATAATCAACGCAATAGAAGAAGCTAAAAGGGAGTTTACAAATAAACACAACACAAAGAAAGAAAACTCAGCTTAGAGGAAAGAAAAAAGATAAATGACAGGTAAATACACGATAAAGAGTGCAGTATTGAGACAATTAAATAAAGATATCTAGAAAAAAGTCAGAAAATACAATACCATGCACTTATCCAGGGTGATAAAAAGGAATAATAACTTGAAAGTTTTGCGAGGGAGGTTAGCGATTAGAAAAAGAAACATCTGCAAAGGGCAAAACCAGGATCAGTAGAGATGATATCCTAAAAATTGCCGCGGAGCTCTATAAACGAAACCCAGAAGCTATTGAGGATCGCAAAATACCAGAAGTCCAGAATGTGCGATCCGAAAACATACCAGATATATGGATACGAAATCATAGCCTCTCTCTCAAAAATAAAAAATAACAAGTCACCGGAGGGGACCAGGAAAATAAGTCTCTTAAGAAGGGAGGCCAAACAATACGTATCATAGAAAAAATTCAATGCTTGTCTTTTGAAAGGTACAACTCCCTTATAATGCAACAATGCGGTAATCATCCTAATGCATTAAAAATATAATATTGTGGATCTGGGAAATACTATCAACTGATTAACCTTCTATCTCACTTATGCAAGCTTCTTATGAAGATAATAGCAAAAATGCTAAGATTCAAACTGGATTAACACCAACCAACGGTGCAGACTAGCTTCCGCTCGGGCTGTGGATGAATGATCACTTTGAAACCATAAAAAACTTAATAGAGAAGTGCGCGGAATACAGCAAATCACTTGCATTGGTGGTTTTAGATGGTAAAAAGCCTTTCGATTCTATAGACTAACCGAAAATATTGCAAGCATTGGCGGGTCAAATCGACCATTGCACAAAATCATCTATGATACCACCAGAGCCTGTGCGAGACTTGAAATAAAGCGTGGGGTCTGGCAAAGTTTTTCACATCACTATTGGATTATATATGTAAATAAGTAAACTGGGACCATATGGGCGTGAACATAATTGGAGTATACCTGAACCATCTGAGATTTGCTACTGACGTGCTTTTAATATTAGAACACATGGACAAAGCCTCATGTTGAAATTAGTTCAACTAGGCGTCGCGACGCCACGTGTTGGGCTCAAAATTAATATATCGAAAACAATAATTTATGACAAACATGGGGGATGCTGAAGTTGTACAAGTTGAAATTCGAATTTGCTGAGGCAACCAGACATGTAGCATTAGACAATAGACCTCACATAAGCAGCGTTTGGGAACCTAACATCTCCATGTGTTTGAAGCTCGAAGTCTTTGACCAATGTGTCCAGTCCATCTTGACGTATTGAGCTGAAGCCTTAACCCTAACTAAAACTATAAAATAAGATACGAATAACCCAGAAAACGATCGAAAGGTTAATGCTAATAAGACGAAGAACAGGTTTTACTGACGCAGGAGAGCGAATAGCGTCTTTAAAATGGAAGTGAGCTTATCATATTACCCAGAAAAACAGATGAACGGTGGATCAAGAAAATAAAAGAGTGGAGACCACAATAAGATGCTTACAGAAGCAGAGGGAGACCACCAACAAGATTAAGCGAATCCGAGGAAACTGGATACCAGCTGAAAAGAATAGAAGAGAGCGGCAGAATTTGGGGGAGGCCTATGTCTAGCAGTGGACGCAAATGGGCAGACTGATGATGATAATGATGATTTATTTGATACCTAATATCGAAATACTGGACATTACCAATAGCATAATTTTTAAGGGTATAAAGTGTTTTGCCCCAAAAAAAAAAACGTTAACAATTAATAAGCCTAGGCAGCTTGCATAGCTAAGATATGTCGCCAAGATTTTCCAATTTTTATGCTAATTGCTAATCTCGATCCAGAATTTGACCCAGCACTTATCACTAACTAGATTTCGACTTTGAGACGAGAAATGTATAGCAGTAGAATCCGCTTTATATTTTTACTTGAAAATTTGTTTTCTCCCGAAATGGGTTTCTATGTGCCTTGTATGTATAATTTCTTTTTATAAACTACATTGAAAACTTCGACAAAGAAAAACATAAATTTTTAAATATTTAAGTTAATGCTTTAGGCGAAATAAAAGCACTATTAGAGCGATGACCCTTTAGAAAATTTGAATATATTTCCTTCTTAAATCATTTTCGAGAGCAACATACTGGAATTTACACGGAAGTTAAGTTTTCGCGCAACTTCTCGAATGAAAAGGGATGGCAGCAATAATAGCAATGAAGAGGGACACAAATCATTCACCTCAGAAGTTTTCGTCGAGCACGTAACCATCGTTTGTCAGTACGTATCGACATGTATTTTCTGTGTTGACGAGACAGCATTCCGGTTGATTGGCCTGATTTCAAATTCAAATAGAATTATTTGCACACATGGTAACGGCTTCTATCGCTATATCAATATTTAGTTTGCGCCTCAAACTTGTGCTGTATTATAGCCCAAAGTTCTTTTGACTTTTTGCAAATGAGAGCTGTCGATAAAGAAATATGAAGTTTGTTTGGATGTCATGCATCTGAATTTTATGTAAGCGGTTGTCAGCTTATGCAATTTTATTAGCTCTGTTCCAACTGACTATGAAAACCGTACATGGGACGGTAATTTCCAGTTGTATAATTCGTTTGTCAACATGACAGGATATTTATCGCCTTCAAAAGTGAAATTGACAACTAGAAATGACGGTCCCTCGTACGGTTTTCAAGTCAGTTGGAACAAACCTATTATGTAAGAAAAAATCATTACTGGATATTGGTGTTTCTCAGAAAGTACAGTTATAGGGACAATGGAAAACTTTCCTTGAGATTTCTGGAAAACAAATAATGTGTATGAGAAAAGTTGGGACATGTCTGCTTTGTTTTCGAGGGGTACATGCTACGCTTGCTATAAAATTGGATCGAATTATATCTATTTTTAAATGTCTTGTAAATTTCTGCATTTCTAGAGTTTGAAGTCAGGGGTGATGTAATTTTAAACACTTGGTATTTTTGGTTTGAAAGTTTTTTTATGGAAGTGGCACACACACTAAAGGAATATCCATGGCACTGGATAAGCGGTGTGTGCGTAATGAATTTACCAGATTTTGGTATTGCATTTCCTCCATGTTTATTCTTAGGAGTTGGAATACATCACCGACTAGACGACATCACATGACGGACATTTGTTTGATGTAACAGTTTACAGGTTATGATAATTTTATCTAAAGATGTTATAAATCTCAGAGTTCTTAAACTCATCCTAATCTTAGATCACTATAAATTCTATGGTTTTAAATGACACTTGCTACAAGTTTTATGATTGCCTTGAAAGCATCGATTTCAATGCAAGTTGGTTTTAAACAAGCTTATGGCTATAAGGGAGCCTTTATCTTGCCTTCAAGAGGTTGTCTAGAGTAGACGGTTTTAAGTGAGCCTTATTCATTTGGCTGTAACAACGTCTTGAAAACCATATTAAAGCTTCTTTTGTTACTTGGGTTGGTAGTGAATTCCACAGTAATGCAGAGTGCTAGACAAAGGAGTCCTTGACAAGTGATGTTTTTGTCAAGGACTGGCGGATGGGTGCGCTCTTGCTGTCTGTCGTGACTGTCTGACAGGCGTTGCTGGAGGCGGGATCCAGATCCTGGGTTAACTCCGGGTCGCCGATGAGACGCATAGCTCTCTTCTGGATGAAATCCAGCAGCTTTAGAGCATGCTTTAGTGCGACACCCCAAACGTGGGAGCAATATTCTATGCACAGTCTTATCTGCGCTTTGTTGGGTACTGCCATCTCCAAAACTATAAACAGGCCTATTGGTTTCAGTCAGCAGGTCATTAATATAGGTGTGAAACAGAGATTGTGAAAGTATTGCGCCTTGAGGCATGCCTGCATTAATTGTTAATACGTCTGAGATGTCCATCAATTGCAACGTGCAGAAATCGGTTTTTAAATAAAGTGGCAAGATAGTTTTCATGGTTCCATGTTCAACAAAAGATTATTTTTCGACATTTTGGTCTACTGACCCAATTATCCTTATCTTGAGATACCAAATTTCCATCTGTTTGCACATGTATGTCTAGAGCGGGGAATTCGAACTATCTCAAAAGATAGTTACTATTAGTAAGTGGTAAAACCTATTATTTTGAGGGAAATGTGAATTTTCCCTCCTCGAGCATTCGATACTTTCTTATAGCTATCTTATTTTCGCATTTCAACCATTCTTGCGGACAATATGTGAATCCCTATGATAAAAAATAAGTTTTCGGGAAATTATTTCTCAAATGAAAAATAAATTGAATTCCAGCAATAAAATGGGACACACAACTCAATCCATAAAAATTTTTCCGCGAGAATGAAGCCATCATTTATCAGTGAGCAGCGGCTTGTGATTTTTTATATTGACAAATTTGTTTTGATATACAAGATGGAGTACAAAAGTGACACCTTTTTATTACATGGTTTTTAGTCAGTTTGAAGGTAATATTCAACGTCATTAATCAGAACAAATTAGTTAGTTGAAACACGAGTGCTGAACATTTTTTGGGTATCATGTATACTGTTTTGTAAGCAACTGTCGACTAATTAAAGATGAAATATTCAAATTTAGTCTTCAAATGCATAGCAATTATAGTTCTTTTATCTGGAATGGCCAAGTAAGAGAGAGGTGCACTATCGTGCTAAGGAAATTTTACTGGAATTGTGTGCGTTTAAAAAGGATATTAATTTTTTTGGAGCTTTATAATTATTTCTTATACATCAAAATTGAACTGGAAAGCATCTTGCAGTTAAAAAATCACTACAGTTGCCGCGTCATTATTACCCTGATATTTGGAAATGTAAAGCATAGTTCCAACTCTATCATAGCTTAAGATCAATAGGTCCTTATTTATTAGGTATCTGGAGAGACGGATATTTTGCCGACATTTTGAAGGAAGCGAACATTCTTGATAGGACGATAAATTTTCAATATATCTAAAATATTTCCCTTAATTAAAGATCAGGAAATTAATGAACAGCATAATTGAAATAAATTTTGCGTATACTTTTTCTGTTTCCTTGTGCTCGAGATCTTCGGTTTTTCAAAAATTATGATTTTGTATTGCCATCAAAGCAAATATTCTAATATAATGTTTATGCTCCATTATCGGAATATCAAAATCTAATATAAAATTATGTACTATCAAGTAACATGTATAGTATTGAACCGAACGGCAGATAATATCTAAAAGTTTGGATATTTAATTGAGTATAGGTAACTCAATGTCTTTTCATATAACTAATTTAATACTAACAAGCCACTATACCAGACAAGATTTTCGAATTTTTATCAGATCCGAAACTAAGTATCCTCATTAAAAACTCCATTTCTATTTTCTCGAATTTATCATGATTTCAAAAGCTGATTGCAGAACATAAATATATTTTAGTAATTAGTTAGAAATCGGGTTTTCGCTATTATAAGAGGTTTTTGAAAAAAAAAATTGCGTGTTTATATAGGTGAAATGTAATAATAATCCTCCACGGCCGCTCGGTATAATTGTTTCTAGAATTTGTTATTAACAAATAGATAGATACAGTTTGACACTTTCGTCTACGTAAACCAAATTTTCGACCTACAGACCTGCGCATTTGGCAGCAGCGCATCAGTGTTATCGTTCTAATATTTCACTTCACACATAGCCCTCCGCTCGCTTCGTTCGCTCCGGGGGCGCAACCAAAGTAAACCAACTCAAACTAACCCAAGGCATATCCAAAATCAAGAAAAAGCAACGTTAAAAAAATCCTTATAATGGCGTAAGCCCGTTTTCTAAATAATTACCATATTTTTTTTTCATATAAGCCGTTTTCTGATTATTTTATGAGAAACTTGATTCTGGCCAAGTCACACTTCAACTGAAAGTTATAAGCATGCTACAAAACATAAAACTTAATTTGAAAAATCACTGAAATCAATTTGTAAAAGAACTATTTCCTAATGTTTGCATATCTACATTAGATCGTCAATTTAAGTCCAGAAAATGCCATATTACATCACTAGTCCTATAAAATCACTCTATTGCTCTTTCAACGAAGAGATACTAAGCATCTAGGCAAGTTTAAATGTGACGGGACAAAATTTTAGTTTACACAGGATACAGGTAATCTCAAAGCTAAATCGTCAGAAAATGTTACGTTTGTATAATATGGTATCCAGCCGCAAGGCTATTACTTCAGCCATCATTTAGAAATTCCAGATTCAGGAGGAAAATATAACACTCTTTCCAGTAATAAATGTATTATAAATGGTTTAATATACCAATAACCGCAAGAGTAAGCGAGTTATTATAGAAATATCTGCATTAGGTGGATTCGAAATTCATGTTTGTTATGATATTGCCAAATGATATAATTTTTGACTGTTTTGTAGAAGGTATGTCCTGCTGCGTTGCGTCCTTTGGCAAAAATATACTACTGAGCCACCGGTTCTTCCAGAAACTATAATTCAAAATAAAGGCAAGGCATATATACGAAAAAACAACGTAATACTTCTCTAACTTCAACCTTGAAAAACTGCTATCACGAAAAGTAATAGTGCGATGGCACTAACTTGAACTAAATTAAAATAACTCATACTAATCGGTGGCTGGATTTTCAACATGCTCTCAAAGAGGCGCGTGCAAATAAAGGTGAAGGACACTGTAGTGAGAGGCACCGTTTCCTGAGGCTACCCGCAGGGAGGCGTTCTATCGCTACTGCTATGAACCCTTGTTACACATAAAATAATATTCTCTTGCCACATATGAAAGTCAATATGCTCTTGGAATAACGTCAATTCCCTCAGTTTGAGAACTCTTTTCTGAGGTGAAGAAATTCTTCTCTCCACATAAAGTAATATTCTTTTGCCACATATCAAAGTCAATATGCTCTTGGAATAACGTCAATTCCCTCAGTTTGAGAAATCTTTTCTGAGGTGAAGAAATTCTTCTCTCCACACAAAGTAATATTCTTTTGCCACATATCGAAGTCAATATGCTCTTGGAATAACGTCAATTCCCTCAGTTTGAGAACTCTTTTCTATGTGTGTATCGATAGCCTTTTGCATCGCCTCAACTCAGATGGATTCTATACCAATACATATGCAGACGATCTTAAGATACTGCTCAATGGAAAAATCGAAGCAGTTCTGTGCAATCGTATGCAGAGTGCCTATCGCTTAGTCGAGGAGTAGTGTAAGGAGCACTCCCTGTTCGTAAACCCCAGGAAGACGGAGATGATGCTCTTCACCAGAAATACGCATCTACTACGGCTTCCGACACTCCAAACACACAACTAAATTTTGCATCTAAGATAAAATATCTAGGAGCCGTAATTTGGTGGCCCAAGGGTCAAGAGAAAACGGCAATGCTTAAGCTCGGTCAGGTATAAATAACTGCCTGCCTAACCATAACGGGAGCTATGAGAACAACCTCAACCAGAGCCATAGAAGTAGAGTTGTGATTGCCGCGCCTAGATATTTATTTAAGAGAAGTGGCTCTGACTACATTGCTAAGGCTCAGAGTCGTTGGTGTGCAACCCAGCATAGAATGTGGAGAGACTAGACGCCACTGTGGGAAGAGGCAGTCGGAAGACTGGCATTACTGCAGGCCAGCGCAGACAGCATACCTCCCAAGTTGGTTTTCGACAGACTATGTAATGTACAAATAAAACCAAATTTCGTCGATGGCTCTAGAAAACCCAAGAAGGAACAGGCTGAGGTATTTACTCCCAAAACTTACGAATTGAACTCAGATGGTCTATGGAGGGACACTCAAACATAGTTCAGTCTGAGCTTTCTGCTATATCCATAGCCGCAAAAGAGATTTTTCGCAGGGATACTGAGGACAAGACTATTAAAATCTACATGGAGGGTAGACAAGCACTACTGGCCCTGAAAAGAACTTACAGCCAGGTCAGTACTAGAATGCCACAATTCACTGGAGGATGTCGCCCGCCAAAACAGAATTTCTGTGTGCTGGGTTAATGTTCATGCACAGTGCGAAGGTAACAAATTAACGGATAACTTGGCTTGAAAGGCAGCCGGTTCAAACATTCAAACCTACCTATCGCGACATTGATACATATGATAAAAAAAGATCTTCCATGAAGACTTTAGGGCAAGATGGAACGAAACAACTAACTGTCGACTGTACTAAGCTACCCCAATAAGCCTGCAGCAAAGGCATACCTGGGCATGTTAAGGAAGAACCTACAACTCATGGCGGGGATTCTGACTGGACACTGCCAGCTAAGGAAGTGAGACACTTCTATGCAGAGGCTGTGAACAGGAGGACGAATCAGCAGATCATCTGCTCTTCGATTGAGACGCTGTTTCGGATCTAAGGGAATCCATTTTGGGAGAACGAAAGTCAACCATGGCTTTTATCAGAACAGCCTCCTCGGGCAACATCGCCGCCTTTTTTTACATCACTAGATTGGGCGATGACCTAGATGAGGATGCAGGGGGATCACTGGGGCCTAAGTGTCCTGGCCTTTCAAAGCCACCCTCTCACTATTTCCATATTCCAGAACTCATACTAACATAAAATTATTATGAAATGCCCACTTCAAATTCTTTTTTCTACTACCGTGCGTAAAATACTCACTTTACGCACTCTCTAAGATTCGTAAAATAGGCCTTTTTAATGTGCAGTGCGTAAAGTAAGGTATTTTACGCACTAGTGCGTAAAGTAAAGCTGACATATTTTTTGACGTTTACTGACATATTTTTTGACGTTTAGGGCAGTGCGTAAAATAATATATTTTACGCACTAGTGCGTAAAATAATTTATTTTACGCACTAGTGCGTAAAGTAATATAACATTATTTTTATTTTTTCATATATTTTTCGATAGTAGAAAAAATTTTGTATGCTACTCATGTGTAAAGTACCCTTTTTTATTCATGGGATTGTCGCATTCCCATTCATAAAAAAAGATTCACTTTACACACTTGTTGCATAAATAACTATTTTCACTCGCCATTATATATTATATAAAATCAAACCTAATCAAAAATAGTTAAGAAGAGAAGAGTGCTCCGAGCGTTATTAAATTAAGCAAAGCTAACCGAAACTAACCTAAATCGACAGAAAGCTCTGCACACTTTTTACCAGCCTAAAATAACCCAAACTATCCGAAACTCATCCAAAATAATCCAACATAATCGAAAATTAAAAATCTATAATAGATAATAGCTAATGCGGTCATTTTCCTAAGAAACACTTACCCTAACTATCCAATATTAATTGAAACCAACCTAAAATATTCAAAACTGAATCAACCTATCCGAAAACTAGAAACTGATTATAATAGTACGCATTTCTTTGTCTTTTTATTTTAACTTCATCAAAGTTATCACCATGTAATAAAAAATTAAAAATTCATAACAATGACAAGCCTACCTAATTGTACTTGGCTTGAACTAACCAATGCTTATTTATATTATTCAAATCCAAACAAAACTCATAAATTCTATCAAAAAATTAAAAGTTAACAAAAACATTAAAACCGCTCACGTGCGCTTTATTTTTACAAACTCAAACCAACTAAATTTAATCTCAACTAACCCGGCCTAATCCAAATTAACCAAGAACGTATAAATAGTTACTCAAAATTACCAAATAAATGGCAAACGAAATTAACCAAAGCTAACCCAAACTAACTGAATATAACCAAAACGATCCTAAATTAACTAAAACCACTTCAAACTAAGGAAAAGTTTTTCGAAGAACTTCCAGACATGAACTAAATAATATGAGATGGCTTTTACACTAATTAGAATAATCGTATAAACCAAAAGTAGTTTAAAATGTCTGCATCAAATTGCAAAAAATTATGTTAAATATTTATTTTCTTTCGTGTTTATTTATTAAATATATATTTCCTTCCAGATAATTTTCTGTTTATCCGGACCCCGAATAATGTGTGAACAGTTTTAAAAAGTGGACAAGGATAGTTCATCAACCGAAACAAACTTGAAATTTAAGACTCAAAGTAGCGTTGACAGAGTTCTCACATATAATTAAAAATGGCAGCGAAACGACTTTTCACACACCAATTAGAAAAATATTTCAAATCGTATAAACTTTAAGTAATAGTGATAATGAACCTAATATAATGTTAGTATATACAAAGCAAGTTTGTGCGGTTAAACAATTTTAAACCATTTAACCAATGAAAAGATTTTGGATTTGATCCAGCTAAAATATCTGCAATGGGTATGTTCAAGCTCCATGTTTTTAAAGGGAAAGCCAAATGCCTCTTACTTTTTCATCATTTACTAGAAAATGCTCTCTGCCAAAATGGGACCACTTTATAACAACAGAAATATTTACTGGTGCAACTCGACGATTTTTCAAAGCGATTGTAGTGAATTATTGGCTCTTCTAGAAACTGAGATTGCAAGATAGAAAAATAGGATATTTAGAGGAGAGCGATTAAGTGAACGATTTAAGTGAATTATCGTGTGCATGACCACTTCGATAATCACGGATAGTTTACGAGATGAAATCGTTAATATATGACGATATATTAATGAAAGTGGATTCTTGTAATTTAGAACAACAAATTGCAGTAGATTGAAATTTTACACACATTTATTTCCGGTCAGTATAGATTATTGCTACATTTCCTTGTCTGAATTGAGAGTAATATTAATAATAATAATGAATAAGTCAGAATTAACGTTCTAAATTGTTGGCTACTATAGAATCCACATGATTCTAATTAAAGTGAATACATTATGTCTACTATGCTAACTTAAGTTCTAAGAAAAGTGTGTCGTCTAGGAAAAAACTTGATATTGTTAACTACGAGAACATTTACCCTGTCCTAAGTTTAAACTTGAACTTGAAAAAGATTATGTAAACATTCAACATAAATAATTATAAGCAACGCGAGTGGACAGCTCAGGCAATTATGACACTTAAAGCAGCAGATTTTATGACAGACATAGTCAAGTGGACCATCAGTCCGATAAGCTTTTGTCTCTCACCTATTCCGCTCTCACCTACTGCAGTCCACAGGGACGTAACAGGGGCTCTAATATCCTAATCTTTCGACGCAGTTCACATGAACGTACTTCTTGGGAGATAATTGCCTGAAAAGCACTAAAGTCAAATCTACAAGAGATCTGTCCAAATTCTAAGTCAAGTGATTTTTAAAGTTAAATAGGTACTTATGGTGCCTTAAAGTACTGAGTGAAATTAAGATAAACAAAGAAACTTAAATATTTATCTCATGAAATAACCAAACCTAACCATAAATTAAAACACAACACCGCTCTTAAAGAACTTTATTATAATACAGAGACTAGGACCGATAAATAATTTAAAACATAAATCAACCGAAATGATATGTGTGTTTTAGTAATCAGGTATATAGTGTAACCTCATTAATTATTTGGCCAATAGGCGTTGTTATTGTTTTATCTCTTCTCATCTCACGTATATCGATCCATAATCTGAGCTATATAACCTGCACGCCATCCAAGGCGTGTAGTCATAGATAACTAATGGTGATAGTATAAGAAAGTTGTTAGGGTAGTGAATGTAGTGAATAAACTGAGAAGAATCATCATCATCATCATATTTTTGGTTCAACCTGGGCCTGGAAAATTATCGAACTTGTCAGTGCCATTAAAAATTTGCATCGACTTTTTTACGCAAATCTTAAGGTTTTGTTTCTTTTTTTTTTAACTTCGGCGCAAACACAAAAGGAAAATCCTACACTTCCCAGCGAGCGGTGCGTGTGCGGAGAAGATGGTGGACGTTGAACTTGAAGCGTTGTAGGTTGAAATTTTCTGGAAAGACGTTTCATGAAAGTCCATTCTACAGCGAGACAGACAAAGGAGTCCCGCAACAGCGACGTTCGAGGTGTTCGCAACTAAATCGTATGTTGATGAGCACCTTGTATCTGACGGGTGTTTCTGTTTGGCACAACTTTGGGCGGAATCATAAGTGCCAGCTCGTTCAAACACCTTCCGTAGTAGTATGGATAGTAAAAATATAGGTTCGCCACTTTTCTTCGATGTTCAAGGCTATCACGGTCTTTAGTCAAGACCTCCTCTGTATAGAATCTAATATCTTGAGCAAGTGTTTGGGTGCCGAGCTCCACACATGGGAACAGTATTCCAGAGATAGTCTTATCTGGACCTGATAGAGTAGTAAGAGTTGATGATTACTTTTTGCTGTATAGAGCGCTCCTAGCTTTTGTGCTCCTACAGGGCCGTAGCTAGGGGAGAGCATAGAGGGGCAATGCCCTACCTTAAAATGTCCTATGCCCTATCTTAAAACACTGATGCTTTTTCTAAAGATTATTTCGCGCCTCTCGCCGCTGTACGACTGACTGTGCAGTCCATTTGCATTAGTGCATTAGACATTAGCATTAGACCGATTAGAGTGAATTTGCAGGTTTCGGCAATCGACTCGTTTGAATCATTTAGCTTTTCGTTTTGCCGTGTTTGGGTATGTTAATGTATTTTAATGTTTAAAGATATTTCTAAATTCTCTATGTTGTTGGTGAAAAAAATAGAACTTTTGTAGCCGATTGGTTTAAACGATATAAATGGTTGCAACATTCTGTAAAAAAGGATGCTGCATTTTGCTACCCATGCCCGCAATTTCTACCCCAAGGAAGCAAACAAACTTCATACACTGACACAGGTTTCAGGAACCGGAAAAATGCTGCTGATTCAACTGGTGGTTTCTTTAAACATGAGAAAACAATACCGCATATTCAATCAATGTCTATGTGTGAAGATAAAATCCGAAGAACATCTACTTCTTGCGCTATTGGGATATTACTTAATCAAAATATCTTAAAGTGGCTTCCTACAGCCAGACTCGCGAGGCGGACAAGCACAGGTAAGCACGGATCGGGCTTGGCCGAGCGTGAGGTCTTCCCATGGCCTGTATGAGCCTGTTCATCAAGAGTTTGAAGATAGGGTTCCGTTTAAAAATGTCGCATGAAACTCGGCATCTTAGTTTTCGATAGGTTGACTGGTTGACAGTAGGTTTAAAATAACCAAATATAGAATAGAATATACCTAGTATATACTTATAGATACCTACATAATATGTAACATGAAAACATAACAATCATAACATTGAGAAACGACTAAAAGGCGGCTTCTTAGTACTTCTAATTATGTATAGATAACATATTACAATAGCAATCTACAGCTTACTACAAAACAAGATCACGAGTCGGCCCGAACGAGTTTCGTTACTTTTTACCCTTGTCTATTGGTACGATTCTGGGTTTCTGATTATGGCGTTCTGCGTTCGATTTCCGTCGGTGTTTTTTTTTTATTTATTTTTAAGGTTATGCTTGTTTTTTTTCTAGATTTGGGTTAGATTGGGGTTAGTTTTGTTTCGATTGAGCCCTGGAGCGAGCGAAGCGAGCAGAGGGCCATGCGTGAAATTAAGATTGACTTCAACTCGTTCGGGCCGACTCGTGACTTTGTTTTGTAGTGAGCTGTAGATGCTAGTACATGTTACAAAGGAAATTTATTTCTATGTAATGTAAAAAATAACATTGTGTTTTGTTAGAACTAAAAAATATAATCCATTGCTTTTTTTAAATAGTATTTTTTTTTTTCGCTTTTTGCCGAAGTTAGCATGGTCAAAGTTTACAGAATTAATATTAATTCTGTAAACTTTGGCATGGTTTATTCTAAGCGCGTGCTTGTAAAATTCTACAAGTCTGCGTAAAATTAACTTTTATTTGTGACTTTTAATATGTTCAACTGTAAGCCTGTTTCTAGAGTCTGTCCATGCATTTTCGCAAAGCGAAAAAATGCGTTGAATGCTGGAATGGGCGCGATAAATTGAAATATCATTAGAATATTTTTTAAATTTGGGCTGGAACTAAAAATTAAATTTCATTTTTCGATGGGCGTTTTCTTTGCGGCAAATTTGATTCTTGATTGAAAATCGGGACATTTGGCGTCCAGAAATAGGTATTGGCAGAACGTATTAAAATGGAAAATGGCCCCAAAAATCAACCCTAATCACAGATAACAACAGACACCGACAGGTCGCGACAGGTCAGGCCAGGCCGCGCCTTTGAAGTTACCGACTTGCGGCGGATCGGGCGCGCAATCACGGATCTTTCCGGGCGACCTCGGACGGCACCCTTCCCACGGCGTGTTGGCCCGAGCTGGCGCGGCCCGGCCTGCGATATCACGGGCCGTGGGAAGCCACCATTAGAACGAAATAGGTATTATGTAACATCTATTATTGAAGTGGTACAATTTCTAGCGATCAACGAACTAGGTTTTCGAGGAAATTTTATATCAGAAGAAGCAAGGTTTATTTAAAAACTTGTTCGAACATACAATTATGAAAGATCCCACTTTGAAGGACGCTATTCTTCATATTCCTCCAAATGCAAAATATCGATCTCCAGAAATACAGAGCCAAATAATCCAGGCAATAGTGCAAGCTCTTCAAAATTCTAGTATTTTGGATATTCAAACATCTGATGTTCCGTGGTTTACTCTGATGGAAGATGGAACCAGAGACAAAAATTATCGGGAAAATATAGCAATAGCTATTCGCTGTGTTAAAGAGGAAATTATGAAAGAGTCGCTGCTAACTGTGACTACTACTGAAAATCTAGATGCAGAAGCTTTTACCGAGGCTACATTAAACATCCTAATGGAAAATAAAATCGATCTCAATCGGCTCTTGAGCCAGTGTTATGATGGCGCAAGTGTGATGAGCGGCAAAGTTACAGGTGTTGCCACCAGAATTGAAAAGAAATTGAAACGAAAAATTCCATATGTTCATTGCTACAATCATCGCCTGCATTTAGTCGTTGGAAGGAACATATCATATATGACTTTTATTTGTCAATTTTTGATCAATGTATTATGATGCATGAATTCTTTCAACATGGCAAAGTGGCTGCCTTATACGAAGGTAAGACGATTGGTCGACTTCTTGAACAGCGTTGGTCTGGACATTTAGCTGTTACAAAAGTTGTATATAAAAATTATTCTTCGATTTTGAGGTGTTTAGATGAAATAAAGAAAAAAAATTCAGTGGTGATGATATTGCAAAAAGTATTGGCATCAAAAGCGTCATGTTAAGCATAAAATTTCGAATGGCGATGATCATAGCAAAAAAGATATTGTGTATACTATAGCCTGATGATGCGGCTTTGCAGGGTCGAAGTACGAGCTTAAAGATGAAGAAGAAATTTTTAATATGAGATCAGACGAAATATATAACAACATTTTGAAGCAAGCTGAAAATATGGTAGAAAAAGAATCTGAAGACATTTCCCGGAAGAGACAAATAAAAGTAAGTCATCTAGAGAACTTCGTGCTGTGTTGTTCATCATCTTCTCGTCGAAACACAGAAAGTGCGAATGAAGCTCAGCCATTTAAACCTGAATATTATGAAACTTTAGACATAGTAATAGCTGAATTGAAAGGAATTTTCTCAGAAAATGAATACTAGTTTCAATTTCATGTGTTGATGAGTTGGATGTTAAAAAGATGATGTATTTGCAAAATTTAGGTAAGTCAGCAATTAAATATACAATGTCATCGTTATTAAAGTTTTTGGAAATGTAAAATCTAACTTCAAAATACGTCAATGCACGTTTGGGTTTTCAGGTATAAAGATTCCTTCTAAAGAAGAGGCTACTGTTGTGCAATGATACTTGAAAGGTCGTGATGACAAGAACGAAAATGTAATGGATGTTCTGTATCGACATACGAACTGTATGCATCAGTGGCAACATTCGGATGCAGCACTTCTGTATGCGAATCTACATTTTCGACGCTAACTGCTATCAACAAGCCTCAAAGAATGTCAATGACTAACGAGAGAATGGCAGGTTTGATTTTTTTGCATCTGAAAGGAAAAGAACAGATAAAATGGATAGTTCTAAGAAAATTCCACAATATGGCAAATCGAAGACTTCAACTATATTAAGTATACTTATTTATATACCAAGTATTATTTTTTATTCAGCTGATTCATATGTATTTATGTGAAATACTTGTTTTAGTTAAATAAATGAATAAAAGCCTTTTTTTTTATATCAAAAAAATAATACGTAAAAATCCATACGTAGTAAATAAGTCAATTCATAAGATTTTTTTTGTCTTCATAGCCACTCACAAATATCTCACATGCAGAGCTGTAACAAATCTTTAAAAAAGAAGATTTAAATCGTATATCTTGTTGATATTGCAAAAGTATTTACAATTTAAATATTTTTCCGGCGAGTTGATATTTAAATAAAAAATAACTCAGTCAGTTTACTGTTCGAAAATAAATGTTATTATTTAAAATCACTTTTTGATTTAAAATCATCCAGCTTTTCAAAATTCGAATCACCGAAATACATATTTAAAATAGCAAAAAAGGATTTTAAATCATGAACTTGGACGCTCAAAACTTTGCGCCCTACTTTAAATTTCTAATGCCCTATCTCCAATTCGATTCTACCTACGGCCCTCTGCTCCTGCCTTGGCGAGTTTGGTGACGTGATTAAGCTAAGACATGTTGTTTTCTACGTTGATGCTTAGCAAGCTTATGGATGAGACTAGAATCAGTGTTTGTCCTGTTATTGATAAGTCAGGTCCTGTGGTGTTTGCTTTTTTTGAGAAGACAGCTGCTTGAGTCTTTCCTGCGTTAAACTGGACATTGTCTTCCTCACCCCATTCCACGATGGTGTTCATATCCTCATTGATGGCAGCAATCTGATTTTCTCGATCGCGTTGGGAACGAGCAGCGGTTGTACGCAGATTTTAAAGTTGAAAATAAGGACCATGGCGTTCCGTCGGATGAATGCATACGAGATGGAAATCTTAATTCTGAGGCAGCAGCACTTCTCATATCAGTGAATTGCTGTAGTACTCAACACCACAAAACAAACTGTTCGGAGAGCTTTGGAGATATATAGACTGACACTAAATGCGATGTATAAACAGGGAGGTGGTTCAAGAAGGCAAACCACAGAACGGGTTTACCAATGCAATTGTCAGGAGTGCTCTAATAAACCAAACGTGAAGCGTCATCAGAGTAAAAAAGGACGAGTGGCTTAAAAGTATTAACAGAAACTGTCCGCAGGATTAATAGTTATGAGCCTGAAGAAAAGAAGCGTGTCTACTGCTATAGCAGATTCATTGAGTGATTCGTAGTTATTGGGTTCAAGCTCATAGGGTGTGGACGATAGAGGAATTTCACCGACGAATATTTAGATCAGATGACAGAATAGTAATTTGGAGAAGGCGTCGAGAGCGGTCTCTCGAAGAAAATATCAAAGCAAAGGTTGCCTTCGGACGTGGAGGTATTTTGGTGTCGGACAATGTTAAGTCGTTGTTGTACCATTTGGATGAAACTATGATATTTAAGATCTCATGCTAGTAGATATAAGGAAGACAATAACATCCAAAGGATGATTTGGCCTGTCAAGTCTCCAGATATGAACGCTACAGAACATCTCTAGAGTCACCTGAAAAGAATTTTAAGCTGCGAGAGCCTCAACCACAGAGCTCCAGTAAGCTGACCAAGGCCATTTTGGAGCGATGGCGAGACATTTTTCAAGATTTTATAAACATCTCGTGTTAGGCATGCCGGAAAGATGACAAGATTTTTCCAGACACAGAGTGGACCAACAAGATATTCATAATTTATTTATGGAAGTCAAAGATTTTTGCTCTAATTTTATGTTTAAGTGTTTCATAAAATCGGTTTTTGTTATGTTTTTTGTTTAATTTATTACTTAAATTATTATTTAATTTGTATTTTTGGTTGTCGAAGTAAAGATGTTAAGATCTTTTCCAAGCCTAGAGTTGATCAAAAAGTTATTGAATTTTTAATCAATGAATATGAATCAAAACCATTTAGGGACAAATACAACTAACGCTTGATTAGATTTGTTATTATACAATAGCTTCTTGTTGCTTCTGCAGAATGAACATATTGAGAATATAAATTAGATAAAAAGTGAGATAACTTCTAGAGACATCTCAATAAATGAGAGCATCTACGAGTTAATTAAATGCATTCAACGTAAATGTCGTGATTACTTGATAAAATTTGAAGTTAAGCAGCATCTTTTTTATATCCCTGTATAATGTACAGGGTGGCTCGAATTCGTGTCTATGTATGGGGAACTCGAAAACCGTAAGAGATACAGTGTTGGTCAAATTAAATCAAAATTGCGCACTTAGATGCCTAACAATATGCCGTTTAGAAAGTTTTAAAATTCCGAGTAATTCCGGAGATATCCGGAAAAAATCGAAATTTTGAAAAATCGTTTTATTTTTTTCCTGGGCTTATTTAAAAACGAATTTCAAATTGAATTGCACTTTTGCGATGTCACTTTTTCCACTCTATCCAATGATGGTATCCAGTTTGAAATCCAACGTTTCGTCTTCAAGGGATCATCATTAGCTTTCTTTTTTTAAGTACGAACTTTAATTTTTTTTATCGTTTTTCAGATGGTATTGGCTTTATTAATATGATTATGCGTTTTTATTTATCTTTTATTTTATTTATTTTTTTTTGTTTTTATTATTATTTTTTTAATTATATATTTTGCTCTGGCGTAATTTTAAACTTTTTAACGCAGGTACTTTTGAAATATTTATATTCTATAAAAATTTTTATTTTGTTTTTTGTATTAAGTGGAAAATTGGAGCGTATTAAAAATATAAAATAGTAAAATTATTTCTCACGAGAATATTAAATCAAATTATATAAAATCACGCTAAAGCAAAATATATAAAATAAAAATAATAAAAAAATAATAAAAATAAAAAAAAATAAAAACACATACTCATATTAATAACGCCAATACCAACTGAAAAGCAATAAAAAAAATTAAAGTTTGTATTTAAAAAATTAAAGTTGATGATGATACCTTGAAGACGAAACGTCGGATTTCAAACTGGATATCATCATTGGATAGAGCGAAAAAAGTGGCAATGCAAAAGTGCAATTAGATTTGAAATCCGTTTTTAAATAAGCCCAGGAAAAAAATAAAACGATTTTTCAAAATTTCGGTTTTTTCCGGATATCTCCGTAAATACTCGGAATTTTAAAACTTTCTAAACGACATATTGTTAGGCACCTAAATGCGCAATTTAGTTATTTTTGCACACAAATAGAGCTACTTATTCAAGTGGATTTTTTAACTATATATACCTCTAAATACTGTCCAATTCATTGGGCACTGTTTAAACGTATACCGTGGGACTTGTTCTCAGAGCAGCTTTATGTCATAAAACCTGACAATATAATAGTTATTAAAAGGAAGGCCAGTAACGTCGCATTAATCACATTTTATAATTTGTAGTTACTGAAATGTCCTCATATCATTCCACAGCTCTACCTTCGTTGCTAAAAGAAAATATGAGATTTAAGGCACGTACTCTAAACGTTCTTTCATGATATAAAATTGGATGTTAAGAAAACAATTTCGTTTTTACGTTTCTCGATCCTCGACAAGAAAACAGATTGTTTGCAAATCTGTCAGGAAAATATATTCCGATAAATTTTGACAAATAGTTCTTGCGTGTCTACCGGGAGTTGTATCGGTATGCGTTCCTTCGTCTTCTTCACCATCCCGCTTCATCCGTTTATTCTGAAATGTTGAGAGTACTGACAGCAGCTTATTTACTATATCGTCTGCAATATATCATTTGCGTTAGTTTTACGTATGCATAAACCTCACACATCTCTAAAGGACACTAGCTCTAAAGCAACAATAATGGATTTTCATTCTCTGATTATTTATTAAGGAGCTGTAAAGTAATCCTAAATCTCAAATATATTTGATCAGTTAAACGAAAGTTTCACTAATAATGGGTTATTGAGCGCGTATTTCCCGGTTAGTTTTGTACTTTCCGGTTTTTTACGTCTCGCTTTGAAAAGAGCAGTCTTTCAGTTGAAATGTCGGTCGCGTTGCAACTTACTGGCAAACATTTTAACAAGAATCTTGGTTTCTCTCTTTCTTTAGGTTCAATACATACAACTCAATTCAATTAGGAGAAATGCGAACTTTTAGGTTTTTAGTTTCGTCCTCCGCAGTATTCTGCAGTCCTTTGACGCACAAAAACGTCTTTAGTAGAAACTAAAGTTTTCTCATGTCTTTCAATTTATTTGTATTCCGCTTCATGCAAATGTCTCGGTTTCATAAAGTTATGGTTCATACAGATAAAATGACCTGCAACTGTACATCGTGAAATCTAAAAGGAAAATGAGAGTAAAAGTAGAGTTTTGTATTTTAAGTGATCCTAAAATGGCAAACGTACGTGAAATATTAAACTGGGAAAATAATTGAAAATTACAGGAATTGTAAATTTAAGTTTTGGTTATTTTGCACGCGGTAATATTTTAATAATCACTAGAGGATTTATAATTATATTAGAATTAATTAAATATAGATTTACTTATAGTAAGATGCGCAAAATGATTCATCTAGAAGTAAAAATAATTTACCCTAAATTTTGATCGATAAGGTACTGAACTTATAACGCGCATTAGAACAGTATATTTGTTCAATATATT
>MU181948.1:809970-890608 GCA_016904865.1 Pissodes strobi
AGTATCTTAACAGAAGAGAATGCCAGAATAGGGTTGGAAGTAAACACACTCAATCAAGATCACAACCATCATCAATAACGTTTGTCTCAAATCAATAGAAAGCTATATATACCTGAGCAGAGAAATAAATCATCAACTCAAAAATCAGAAAACGAATAAAGATTGCTAGGTACACAGCTACCATCATAATCAGACTAAAGACATTCAAATGCTATATAGGGTCCGTACTAGTTTGTATGGTTGCGAAATATGTTTACTGCGACATGAAGATATAAATAAACTAAATGCCTCAGAAAAGTAGCTTTATAGCCAGACGCTCAGAATAAGTTAGACCAGCAGAACAACAAATGCCGAAGTTCTAACAAGAATAAACACTCGCCTGCCATTAAACAATGCCCTCAAAATTAGGAAAATAGCCTCTCTGTGTATAAAACGTGATAAAGAATATGAACAACTACAGTAACTAATAGGGAAGGATGAAGGTAGATGTGGGGTAGGATGAAAGAAAAAATCATAGTTAAGAAACATGAAACTTGAGAGACCTAAAGAAAACAGAAAATAGAGAAGTGCATGCCATAATAGTCATCAAGCTCAACAGAGAGTTCGTATAAGAGGAGGAGGAGATTTTCTGTCACAATTTGAATATAGAGATGGAGTATATGATACGTCTTAAATTTTAGGTCCTGAGTTAGTGATTACTTTCTTGTTCTCCTAAATGCTGTCACATATTATGTGACCAGGTGGCAACTGGAAATCTGGCCATCGAATTCAGCATATTTAGTTCACTGAATAACATGTTATTTTTACCATTTTACTAAAAACACACCTTTAGCGGATTTGGTTTATTTTATATGAAACTACTGCTGAACTCAACAGTATCGATATTAATGTTGAAAATAGTGTATTGTTAAGCCAAATTTCTATTACTAGTTAAAAACATTACTTTAACACATCCACTTATAAGTAAGGACAGGGCAGAAAAGTACATGGAACAGGCGAGATACCAGGATAATTCGTAACAAATCCAGAAACGGTGCAAGTATATTTTTAATAAATATGAAGATACCGGGCCACCTAATGCATCGAGCCATCCGTTCCAGTCCTTCCTTAAAGAAAGTAATTGTTTTACGGAACGGAGCAATTTGCTGCGGTATTCAAGTCTGGTTCAAGGAATACCGATGACTTCTACCGATGATCTGTATCTTTTCAATTTTTTTCGGTCCTTCGAATTTGACTCACTATCAGAACCTGATAAATGATCTTCATGGTCGCCATTTAAATCCACTTCTGGAACTGCATTCTCGATTTTACTGTCGAGTACTTTTCATTAATGTGACTCCTCTGAAAATTCTTCAGATCCCATATTTTTTTTATACTAAATAAGTAGCTTGCTGGTACCAATCTAGTTAAGAAAATTAATTTCTACCAAAAACGATACTTGACCAATTTACTAAAAATATTCTAGTATCAAGTATCTACTCCACTTCTACTTGTCACTTATTTAAACGTAACACGTAATAAATATTGTTCATAAACTAATATAAAATCCTGGAGTGTGAAGCTCATTCAGACCTGGAAGGTCGGTTTAAATACCACCACGGTTGCTCCCACGTTCAGAGAAATGTATATATTAATATTAAATCTCAATCAACCTCAATAAAATATTTTGTACTGCATTGTGATTTTTATTTTATAAGCAGATTGGTATTGGTATAAGATGGGTTGGCTCCTTACTAAGTTATTAAAGAAATAACTTACGGGACTTTATAAAAACGAATCAAATCTAACCAGAACCAAATCGAATAGATCAAAAGTAAAATTATACATTTGCCAACACCATTAAATAAGGTGGTCGGTATAAACAATTATTTCTTTAAATTATTTATTACCACAAAGGGGGGGTGGTAGTTAATTTTATAATTAAGCACTTTAAATAGTGGACTCTATTAAAATAGGGTGGTGAGGTTTTTATTCATAGGGTGTGAATTGAAACATGTATTTTATGTATTACGTACTTTAATAATGCAAGAATTAATTTCCATCAACTATGTTAAATATATACAATGATTTCTAACTAATTTCAAGCATTCATCCTTTCACAAATAAAACTAAATACATCCTGTACATAAGTTTAACTACTATTAAATGTCTCACAAAACTTCTTGATTATTTAAATCTAAAATGAACTAGATAACTCCTTTCTTTGCTGAATTTAATTAACGTTCTTTTTCAACTAACTGCCTTTCCGTTCACACAAAATACCTTTTACTTTCCGTCTTCTTCTATTCTCTCAATTAACTTCACCAGGGATATAGATAAGACTTCGAATAGTTGATTCGAATCTCTATGGACAGGAATAGATTTGTCTACTGCAAATTTTCATTCGCCATTTTACCTGCTTCTATCTTCAACAGGAGAGACGCTACGAAAAAATGCGTTAAAACGCCCAATGGATTTCTTTATCCAAGCTTGGGCAAAGAGAACAGAGAGTACAGCAGATATTTTCTAAATATCTTTGCAAACAAATAAGAAAAACTACTAAATATATTGGCATCAGCCAGAGCTACGACTGGGTAGATGTACTTGGCGTCAAATTCGTCCTTGGATCGATGCATCATGGTTGAGTGTTTGTAAGGCACTAAAATCTAATTTTTCCTACCGGCGCTGGCAGGGAGAACAGAGCGGGAAATTGCGCGGAGGCGGATGCATTTGAGAGGGTAGAAGCATGTTCTTTCTTTATTTGATATATTGTTCTTTATACAGCATTGACGGAGACAGATATATTATATTGAGAACGATTAATAACAATTTCCTTGACCGAGTGACAACTTGCTTCCAGCGATTGTTACATATAACCGAATCTATTATATCGACAATCCAGGTTCGTACTAAGGAGTAACTGAAATACAACGCTTTAAATGCACAAATCGTTGTTTACCTGGGATGAAATAAATTTAGTTGGGTGATGAGGCTCAGTTGGTTGTGTTTGTTGATGAAAATAAGATCCTGTTTGTGAGTATGGTCGAATTTGATGTTGAGAGGCTAGTCCTGTTTGTGAAGGAATAATGGACCGGGTTGCATTTGCTGATGGTGTGGTGGTCTTTACTGTAGATATACTTGTTCAGGTGTTGCATGTGTATGGTAAAGTACCAGTACAGTAATACTGTGCGTCATGAAAATAACGTGACGTGTCTTTGGGGATGTTCCCCAAATTTTGAGGCCATTTTTTTCCAATAAATGTAAACTTATCGTCAGTATTTCAAGGCGTTGTAAGACGTTTCTGAATAATATCTAGGACTTCATCGCATTTGTCATGCTAGGCGAGCTGTAATTGGTTAACATAGTGGTTTGGCTGATTGAGATGAATTATCAACGTCGTATTGAAATTCACTTAGCCAGAAGTCTAAAACAAATAATAGGTAAAATAATTTTGTAACAGATGGCTATAAAATATATTAATCACTATGCACACTGATTTTTTTTTCAGTTTTCGCTAACTACAGCTGGGTGGCAGAATAGTGCTCTGAATTTTCAAGACAGATGGAATTTTTCACATTGTTTAGGCGCTGTAGATTGAAGTACGTACCAATCACAGCGCTCTCTGGAAGTGAATCATACTTTTAATTATAAAAAAACTTACAGTATTCTTTTTATGGGCATTGCGAAAGACAACTATGAATTCACATACTGTGATATTGAAACTAACATTCGAATTTATGAAGAGTTTAGTAGCAAGTAAACTCAACTTGTCGACTCCTGCAGTAGTTGAATTAGGTCAACCTCCTTCAAATTATATATATGGAAGAGATGAAATCTTCGCAACCGACGCACGACTTTTTAAAGCCATATAATCAAGGAAAGCTTAACTGCACTACCGTTTATCCAGAGCTAGAGTATAATAGAACATACTTTTGAAACTCTGGCTGGTCGTTTTAGAATATTTCCTAGATATATTAATTTAAAAGTTGATAATAGTGATAAAATTGTTTTCAAATGTTGAGCGCTTCACAATTTTTCAAGGAGAAATTCGGCTCATATACACCTAATAACGTATTTAACTTTGTTGATATATCAACTGGTGTAATTACCTCGGAACTGCGGATATAGCCTGAAAATTTATTAGATTATGCATGCAGCCACAATCGTCATCACACTACCAAACTATTTTAACAATTCTTGTAGTGTACGGTGGCAACATAAAATGATTTCTAATAATGAAAATATTAACGAAAAACGATAAGGGTGAAATAACTGTATTAAGCCAACCAAAGTACTTACATATGTTAATAATATTGTATTAATAAATTATTATAACGTAAATAAACAAAAACCTACATAATTATAGAATTTTACTTTGGATTCACTTTCCTCGTCCATGTTTGATACCGTGCTTCTCGAAGTTTCCTAGTCCTGTAGGAAGCCCAATAATTCATAGTACCACAAATGTGGGGCATATATATCACTTGCACCAGCAGCATCTCATCTCTCAGAATCATGAACTTTTTTTAATTCTCTTCTTATATGGTTTTCATGAAATTAATTTTCTTTAAGATTATTTTTTGATGATTATTATACGCTTGAGATTTAGTAATTATTCTACAGCTGTATTTTTTGGATTTAACTTTCCAAAAATACGATAATATAAAGTTAAACATTTAAACAGGAATCAAGGCAACAAAAATATATAAAAATTAATACAAATTTAAACCTATCATTCATCCTTCTCATATATCTTTAAAACAAAGATACTACATGTTAAAGATGTTACATGATTTATGTGGCACGTCTTAGATTAGGATTTCCTTGTCTAAGGCAAAAATTAAAAAGTTCAGTAAACTCTCCAATGAATTATTTTTATCTCTTTTACATTATTAACAAACACAAAGCAGTCAAAATATGCAGAACATCGAGAGATGGTTTAAAGTCACAGAACTCTGAAATACAAAAGTCGCGTGCAAGTCAAGGACAAGAATTCGCTGGCGCGCGGCATGCGAAGAGTTGGAGTGTTTATACGGCAATGCTCCAAATTTTACTGAAGCAAAATTTTCTGGATTGTGCAAGTGAACGATTTTGGTTTTTATGTAACAATTTACTTGTGCAAATCGACGTACACAAATCAATTTGCGCAAATTGCATGAGCCTGAAAACTGACTTTTAAAACTTAAGGCAATGGTATGGATTTATTGCATTTG
Source organism: Pissodes strobi (assembly GCA_016904865.1). Lineage (NCBI taxonomy): Eukaryota > Metazoa > Arthropoda > Insecta > Coleoptera > Curculionidae > Pissodes > Pissodes strobi. Next base: position 815,163 of record MU181948.1, read on the forward strand.
AAGTGTCGACAAGGTCAAATTTTAAAGCATCCATTAATAAAGTATTAGTTACTGAAGTGATAGTCAACTATAAATAGTCAGACCTTGGCACGGCAGGAAGAAATATATAAGCTTACACTCATTGGCATTAGCAAACACTCAAATAATTGCTTTATTAACAAAAGCACTATTCTCGGGGAAATACATTACCTTGTTACATCTAAAAGATTTAGCAGTGCCATGCTGCGATTGTTCCAGCATTCAAGTGAATTATTGGCCTTTTCCAGAAACTAACTGGGATGGCAAAATAGGAAAATGAAATATTTAGAAACGAGAGCGGTTTAGTGGGTATCTTTTTTAAGTGAGTTGTTACAGCTAATTCTATATGATTAATGTTAAATGAGCCTAACTTGGAAATAATGTACTAGAATATGAAGAAAAATTAGGTAATTTTATATCGGTTGAATTATTCTGCTAGAGCTTAGAAGATTTAATTCCAGATAGAAGAACTACAATAAATCGAGCAATTATACTGACCTATGCTGCGCAATAATATTTTATTTAATTTGAAGCACTTTCCTTCCAATTTCAGAGACGCAGCGTAGTTATAGACTTTATTCTCGTTTATATATTTGCCACTAATTGGATCTTAAATTGTATTAAGTTTAATCAACTTTACAGTAGTCAACATCAGTGCACGACTGTCAAATTGGGCAATGCTCAAAATAGGTTAAGGTTAATAATAATAATCCTTTTGTCAATGTTGCCTTTGCATAGGCCATTTCAATATTTTGAAATGCAATGCTATCATTTGGAATTTTGTATCCAATACCACTAGAGGTTTTGGGATATTTTTAGAAATATGGATATAGGCATTTTTATTGCATGTAAAAATAATAACGTGCTACTGAAAATATTAGAGCATTGGAAGCAAGCCTTGGCTATATAAAGTAAATAAGTACATGACGCGGTGTTAGATGTGAACACGCCAATTTTGTTCAATTAAATTTGGATGTGACTTAATTATATCCTAAAAACAATTGTAGTATCTACACGGCAGATCCTAAAATTTGAGCAAACCAATAGAGCACATCCAAACTTCCGTTCACAAAATTGACCCCTGAAATATAAGTTCAGGTAGTATTAAGATAAGCAGAATAATTTAGTTTTACCCAGCAGCGTATAACATAAATTTTATATTTGGCGTGGCAATTTCCTATACGCTTTAACAAGGTTCAAGATTTATGTTAAATTTTTCGAATTTATCTGTAATATATTTTGGAAACGGTGGTGGCGCTCAACACAATAAGATGTTTCGGGGAATAAATGTTTTATGTGCGTTTAGAAAACTAGGCAATATATGTATATTGTGTGATTATACAGATTTATTATTTTCAGTTGTTATTTGCGCACCGACATTAAGAAATATAGCTCATTCTTTTTGTAGTCTGGGTCTACTTGAACACTGAAAATATTTAAACTACTAATTAATTATCACCCTGTCCTAGGTTTGAACATGAGCTTGGAAAATATTATGTAAACATTCAAGATAAATTCTAAACAACGCGGAAAAATAAAGTTTTAGTGGTCAGCAGGTTTTATTATATAAATAGACAAGCGGACCCATCAGTCCGACAAGTTTTTATCTCTCTCTATGCGGCTCTAATTGTAAAGCTGCGCTCACAGGAGCATAGTTTCTATATAACCAATCGTACCAATATTAAAACACAACACCGCTCTTAAAGAACTTTATTATAAAACAGAGACCAAGACGTATAAAACAGTTCAATCCATTCCTCTATTGAAAGCACATGCGTATTTTAGTAATCTGGTACAGTGTAAATTCATTAAGACTTTGACCAATTGTTATTTTTTAACGGAAGTGCCTTCTTCAATACTTCTTTTCACCTGACGTAGCTCGATCTCTAATCTGAGCTACATAACCTGCACGCCTACCAAAGCGTGGCGTCACGGATAACTGGTCGTGACAATAATATTGCTTGTTGACTTCAGCTTCAGTATATGATGACTTTCAACTTTTGTACCGTCTGCTGAGAAGCCTTTTTTTTGAATAGGTCTGTTATTTTTACATCTGAATATTCTTACCATCATTTTCTTTAAGGTAAAGTGCACCAATACCGCCTCCATAAGAAAAATTTTTATTACTCAAAATTTGGAAATTTAGAGATAAACATTCCTGAAAACTTGATTTAAACTACTCAGTTCTTCTCTTCTCTTAAAAAAAATTTCCTGATAAAAAAAAAACTAGTAATACAGTAACATATAATGTGTGTTCTTATTTCGTCCGCTCCTTCCAACATATTCAACTCATTTATTATTATGGGAAATTTTATGAAAACGGGCTTAAGATCTCTTATAACACATTTATTGAATTGAAAACTTATTTATTCATGTTTCTACTAAATTACATATATTTACCCATTCATACAAAAATCACAAACAAAAATTTTGACTTTCATTGATGATGAACGCATCATGTGGCACCACGTTAAATATTTTCATTCTGTATCCACAAATAGCACATGGCGTATCTTCATTATTTGAACTATCCTCTCCATCGGTGGATAGCAGTGGAACTGATGTTTCATCCTCACTATCGCTTGAAGCTTGAACCTGATTGATATTAAATTCTTGGAGGGTTTTGCCAATCATCTACCGAACGGATTTTTGGCCTTTGTCTATTTTCCATGGATGTTTTTGGAGATGTCTTACAGGAAGTTTCCGCTCTGAAAGATGTGAAAGGCTAGATTACTGGAATTTACTGGATGTCTCTTGAACTGATCACTTGAGGCGAAGCTGGATAACTTGGTTGTCATCAATATTTCCATTATCAGGCACGCTTCGCTCTTTAAGTTGTCTAGCTAGTCTATAGAAATCATGATCTTGAAAATCGTTAGCACTAACGGATAAATTCAGGTTTTTCTAAATCCATTGACGGCAGTTTCAGTTTCAAGAGTAGCATCACGAAGGTATGCTTGTAGTTTCCTCACAATTCTTTTTGTGTTAATGGCCAACCATTGTTCTATAGCCTTCGCGGGTCGAGTTTTTAGAGCTTGAGTGAGGAGGAAGGCAAAGTAGTTAGTCCTATCTCTATTGTACGATCAATAAGTCCTAGATTGCTAGTGTGGGAATAGTGACCTTAAGTTTCTGTTTTGAGGGCTTTACAATTGAGTCCTAGCATCCGCTTATTAACCCCGGAGGAGCTTCTTTAAGCAGCTTTTCCTGCCAGCTTCTTCTGCGAAAATATTAGTAAAGGCTTGCAGCTGCCATACAGGTTATCATTATCGGGAAGTCGCAAATTTGTCGATTTGCTTTTTCCCTTTGCAGGAAATTACTCAGGGAGCGTTGTGCTGCACCGTGCTTATGCCTGTTGCATCCACATTGAACATTTTTAAGTGGTCAAACATTATTTTTTCCAGTCCAGTGTTCAGGATAGAAAAGTACCTTTCAATATGTTTTTTTTTGTAAATTATTTAGCTTTGTCCATTGATAGGTTCTATGGTCGTTTGAGGAGAAGGTCTAGGTGGCGTTTAAAAAAATAGTCTGATCCACTTTTCGCTAGTAACCTTTGTTTTATTCAAAAAGGATTACATACCTTATTTTTAATAGCGAAGTGGTAGACAAATTGAATCAAGTCATAGTAATGTTGGTCCATATCCAAACAATAATCAACTCGAGCTCAGTGGAGAGAACTGGCTTCCTTCCAAGTTTTGACGTCACAGTTTCCTCAGGTGTGAGGCCAGATTTAACGTAGTATTTTAAGGTAGCCCTCGGAGCTTCGTAAGCGTTGGCAGCTGCTTTATACCCCATTTTCTTTTCATTTTTACCATGGCCTAAGGATTCCATGTTTTGCTGGACGGAATCTGAAAAAATATTGGCTTTGCTAGTGGGCCTAAGATTTAGTTACTGCCTGAGATACTTAAAGTCAAGACGTGATCGTACGTCATTTAGAACGAGTCTAAGTGATCAGAAAAAAAACAGAATATTCCAGGGGAACGGATAATGAGTTAAACACACACATTCAAACAATAAGATCAAATATTGGAGAAAATTTAACGCCATCATGGACAGAGATAACAAACTCTATGCAGAACAGATTGGGATATAAAGCAAGGAACAAAAGGCAAAAATGGATGACGGATGAGATCTTGCTATTAATAACAGACGACTGCATGTACAGAAATATTCAAATACTTATAAGGTCGAAGAATAGAATAGCAAGTAACGATTTGCATTCACGTTTAAGGTGAATGCATTGAAATAGAACAGCTGCAAAACCAACACGACGATCTTAACCTTCACAAAAAGCTGAGAGAGGCTGCTGACATATATAAAGAAATGAGACCAACTCTAACAGTCAATAAGAACAACCAGATAGTTCATGATAGCAAAGAGAAAAACTATGTTTGGGAAAAATACATAGAAGAACTTTTTGACGATGACAGACCTCCAGTTGAAATTAATAACTTTCTAGTTGGACCATCGATCACTAAAGACGGGATAGAAAACGCTATACGTAATTCAAAAATCAACAAGGTCGTTGGCCCAGACGAAATTCCTTCAGAAATACTTAAGCTTCTGGATGAAAGAGGCATCACAGCACTACATAAAGTATTTAATATTATATATGAGACACCTCAGTACCCCAAACAATGGTTGTGCTCAACTTTTATTCCCTTGTCTAAGAAGACCAATGCAAGAAAATGCGAAGATTATAGACTCATTAGTCTGATGAGTCATACCTTGAAAATATTCCTTAAAATCATAAACCAAAGGATATACCAAAAGTGTGAAAGAGACATAAGTTAAACTAAGGGACCATACAGAAATAAGTGGCTCACAATTTGGGTTTAGACAGGGATTAGGTATAAGAGAAGCGATAGTCGCATCGCAATTGCCTATCCAGAATTGCTACGATCAGACAAAGGACGTGTGCCTGTGTTTTATACATTGCGTGTGGACTCAGTAGCATGAAAAAAAAACAGTACAAGGTAGTTAAAGAGTTCACCAAGAATGTTGTTACAACTCTGTTTCAATATGGCGGAGAGCGTCGCTTGTCTTAGCTTAGGTTTTTAATACAGAAATTGACAGGAGAGAACTAGAAATAATTCTTCTCAATTAACAATGCTGAAAAATGCCAAAACACGCTGAAGGAGAAATTTAATTTAATTTAATTAAATATGCCTCCGCCAATTTGCACAGAATTGTTTAGACTGTAGACAATAATTATGTTTTCAATTAAACAGTTAACAGATTACAGATAATAAATAAAATGAATAGCTATTTAAGCTGAGAAATATTGTAATGAACAATATTTCAATAAAAAGCAATTACAGTAATCAGGTAAGAACAAAAATGAAATCAATAAATTTAAACAGGTACTCAGAATTTAAGTATTGCCTGAAAGCTACTTATCAACTCAAAAATCAGTTTAATTCAATGATAAAGGTAATGACAAATTTAAATCGAAATAAAGAAACATAGTTATTAAGATCTTGTACCCACCACGGTCCAGAAGGCTTGAGAAGGCGCTCTTTAAATATCTGACGTGACGATAAAATATTTACATAGGTTGAATAATAACTAACTAAGCTTGAATCCAACCGATAACGGTACTAGAGAAAATTAGACTGAGTATCCTACACTATCGACAGTTTTAGTTATTAATTTCTAAAAGTTGCTACCTCTAACTAGAACCTAAATATGAGACCTATAGGCCAATTTGATCGATTCCTTAGTTGGGTTGCTGAACTAAATCCGAAATTTAATAACCCCTGCTTTTGTAGGATCAAGTTCCTTTTTTTCTCTCTTCTCCAAGACATTCCAAGAGCCTTAAGCCCAAAAAAAACACTATCTCACATGCCCTACAGGCACAAACATACTCACGGCAAAAGACATCGTGGTATGCGAAACGATAGTAGCCAAATACCAGAAATTCACAAGCTTAGCAGCTTTATTCTGCCTACAGACTTTACGATATAGGAAACTAGAAATAAGATCAGATAACGCAAAAAAAAATAAAGAAAAATTCAAGCCTACCTTCATTCAAACCTCTCACGGCCAGCGTGAGAGGTTTGAATGTTGTCGGTACAAGACAGATTTTAAAATCGAGACCTACCTTCCACCAGAATCACATCTCGAAAAAAATTACACTGACACGCAGTCGTCACAAATATTTCAACTTTTTCCACCGTACGAGGCAACCGATTTTAAGCATGAAATATGATCTGCATATATGAAATTATTTATCAATTTTAAATAATATATTCAACTGCTGTATTTACGTAGATTCAACCCATAATATTAATTTTCATTTTATATTAACGAGATAATTATCGACTGGTATGTTTAAAAGACAAAAATGAGTTTTAAATGAACTTGATGGGCAACATAAAAATTCATTATTTATTAATATTTTCGTACTATTTAATGCGGAATTTTCCACACTGTTGCTACCAGGTCGGTTCAGACAGTAATTCAAAATAGGTTGAAGATGAAAACTAATTATTTCAATCTAAAAATAAATACAAGCGAAGTCGGAATAACCTGATGTTACGGAATTGTTAAAATTACCGTAACAATGCAGCTCCTCAAAAAGCTTGGTATAGATCAGAAAGACATCCGATGTGTTGAAAACCTGTATTGCACCAATCTAGACAAGTAAAATTACGCAATACTATGTCCACCATACAAGTTAGAAGAGTAGTACGGCAAGGATGTGTGTTGTCTCCGCTCTTGTTCAACTTATATTCAGAAGAAATTTTTCATGTGGCTTTGGAAGACGTGGAAATGGGTGTCAAAGTTAATGGAGTGTGGATCAACAATGTCCGTTGCGCTGATGATGCGATCTTAATCGCCGATAATATACACGACCTACAACAACTGGTCAACATGGCACGAGAACAGGGTAAATCAGGTTTAAATACCAATACCAAAAAGGCAAAATTGATGATTATCTCCAGAAACCTGAATGTACCTATTTGAAATCTCTAGCATAACATTTTACGCAATGCCCAGAGAAAGAGTGGATAAATTCAAGTACCTGGGCACCTGGTTTTTCGAAGACTGAATATCGGACAAGGAAGGAAAATGTCGCATTGAACAAGTACGACAGGCATTCATAAAATTCGGAAGGGTGCTTACCTGTTCCGATGTAGACTGATGTTCGCGAAGTGCTATGTTTGGTCAGTGCTTCTTTACATTATGGAAGATTGGACACTTAAAGCGAGTGCAATTAACAAGTTGGAGGCTTTCGAGATGTGGCTGTATCGCATAATCCTTAAGATACCTTGGACGGCGAGGCTGACAAAGGAAGAAGTCCTAAAACGTATCGACAGAGAACGCGAACTGTTTGAAATAATTAAGAAGAGAAAAACAGTATATCTGGGACATACTCGTATCATGTGAAACGAGAAGTATCAATTCTTGCAGCTGATGATCGATGGCAATATTGGTCGGTAGATGAATCGGAAGAAAGAAGATGTCAAGGCTGCGAAACATCAGACAGCGGACAGGGTTAAGAACGCTCCTGACAAAACCTCTACATGTCTGAGACAGATATAGACCGAAGAACTTGATTAAATAATGAAAAACTTACCGTGAGACGTCAATATAGCTCTATAAATTTGGTTTGAGACTGCAGCAAGCTCTTACAAAATCTGCTTTCGAAAAATTACGGCGTAAATCAACAAAACAATGCAACTATGTCACTCCGGCTTGTCAACTGAATGGTTCTGAAGAGTTTTCTACTGCTCTCGAGAGATTGCAGTACGGTCCATAGAACTTGACCGGGGAGACGAATTTAGGGCTCGGGACGATATAAGAGCACTCTACCTTACACAGTCCTTTGTTTTTTTTTTATCCATTTGCACTGAGTTTATAAACTCGTAAAGTTTCCAATGTTGAGGTTGTAAAGTTCATAGTTGATATGGTTCATAGTTCACAGATAATTTTTTGGTATTTATAAACAACAAGTTCATATTTGATTAGATTAAAATTCGTAACCAATAGAATTTCAGATATTGATAAGTGGATTTATCAAATTAAGGTAACATAGTAGCAGACCTTTATACCTTGATCCAAAGTAACCAAAAACTGCCGATGTGCGACGTCATATGTCAAATCGGGCATGTATTTCAAGATTGACAGCGATCACGTGATAGCAAAGTGATTTTTTATTGGTTGGAACGAATTTTTTGAAGGTCGAATACAAAATTTTGTTACCTCCCAACTTTAGCAAGCAGCATTAAAATTAGTGAACTTTTTCCACCAATTGCGTCTATAAACTGAACTGGATGGTTTGATTGCTTCATCTTGAACTAAAATTTCAACTGCCAACAGAACCTTAACATTACGAACCTATCGAGTTTATAAATCCAGCTTAAATTACATCTTCAACTTATTTCCTTCCCATATCTTAACTCTTCTACTTGCGCCTTACTGTACTATTTTTATGATTATAAGTTGTATCGTCATCTCCTTTGCTCACATTTTTTAAAGTGAAAACTTCAGTTTTTCTCCTGGGTAGGAAATGAAACTGAGCCGTGATGTAATGCGTCACGCTCGGCTGTGTTTAGGTTAAGAATTTTTTCCGGAAATTTTTGGATTTGGTGCGAAATACTTGGGGGCAGTCATTTGTTTTTGACGATCCAAAAATCGTTCCGTTCCGATTTTTTTTTAATTTCATTAACTTTATAATAATATTTGGTTGAAGTTTTCACTTCTGTCGTGTGGTCTGAAGCACACACCGTATTTTTCTCTTTTTATGGTTTTAACTCTATTAATTGATATTTCCATGATAAACTATTTAGCCGCTATATTAAATGACGGTATATTGGCAGCTAGCACATCATGTTGTTATTTCTATTTTCCATTACGTATACTTGATTCCTTCCTAGATTATCTTGGATAATTATCGTTTATCGTCATCACAATCATTCCATATATCAAATGCACATTTATCGATATGTTCTCATAGCTAGTGTTTGCAGAGTAGGTAACATATATGTTTATAGAATAAGAACTAACGCTATTAAATTGACGCAATTGGTGATATATTTTTTGGAAATTTCAAGTGCCCCATATATTATTAGACAGGGCAAGAAAGTAGCTAAGCTGGCGATTTTCTACTCAACACACCTAACTTAACATATTAAACCTGATTGCAGCTGTTATAAAGTAGAAATCGGCAGATTTCCGTTTGACATAAAGTATCTCTATTCCGTATAAAGAGCAAAATATGTTGATGGGCGTAGATTTGTTTAAATCCAAGCCCCTGTCAAAAAGCGTAAAAAGTATTTTACATTTCTCCGATATATTCTCGAAAGCCGTAGAATAGATAAAATTCAAAGTGGATTATATGGAAAACGATAAAGGGATAAAACTGCTTAATCCAAGCTTACGAGCCAGTTGTGGCTAATAAATCTCCTTGAATTTAACGCCTTTTTAAACAATTTTCTTGTGGAAAGTCCGAAATTTGCTTAGAGTAATAAATAATTTAGATAAAACTGCAGATCAACGATATTTGCTTCTGCAGTGATTATTTGTTTTTAACATTATTTAAACAACGTTGCCAGGGTTTTTCTAATATCCGGGTTAGCACCGATATGGAGCGGAGAATCGATCTTAGTCCAAGTTTGCAGTACAAGAATTCAATGGAAGTAAAACTAATTCATATGAAACCCATAGATGTTCATCTATACTTTCAGAATTATGATACGAGCCATAGGCCAATGTCGTAATGAATGCGAGTGTCCTAATAGTCATTAAGTGTGAGTTGAATGCATTACTTTTTCTACGAACAAGATTTTATTGTAAATAGTAACTACGAACCGTCAAAATTAATACATTTGAAATCTGTCATATTCATGGCAATCTTTAATACTGACCGAGTATTGCTAGGATGTTGATTTTCATTAATTAAGCATAATCTTGTAACTGAATGAAAAACATGTATCTTAATTAATCTTGTTATTATTACAGGTCAATTAAAGTACAAAAATTTATATTCTATGCAACAAGTCAGTCTTCGCAACGCCCGGATTACGCTTAAAATTTAGGCGTCAATTATTTAACAGCAGGAAGAATACTGCATATAATAATAATATTTTGGGCCATCTCTATATCAGAAGTGTTATATTCTCGCAGGAATTTCCGATAAACGAATCCCCATGTTTTATAGCATATTGACTTTAAAGTGCTTTTTTAAATAAAGAGAGACACTTTGTCATTATATACGTCCCTTACTGATGATGAAACTAAAAGAAAACGCTCATCTAATATTAAAGCGCGAACATATGACGGTACCTAGCATCCTTTTAAAACCGAAAGGCACTTCAGGATTTTAATTTACTTTTATTGAAGCTTCTCGTATATATTCCTGAAAGCCACGGCAAAGATAAAATTCAAAGTGGATTAGACGGAGAAAGATAAAGGAACATAGCTGCTTTAACCAATCTTACTAGGCAGTTGCTGCTGATAAATCTTTTTGGATTTTTGGGACGCTATGTTGTGCCGTTTTGATTCTGTTCTCTTTAAGCGTAGAGATTTAAATATAGAGCATTTTTCGATAGGGCTTTAGTTATCAGAGGAGTCACGAAATGTACTGTGTAGGTATGATAAATATATTTCGTACGTATTATGAGATTCATCCGAATTGACGCTCTGTTATTTTCAGTGGAATATTTTAGTTGTCATGAAGCTGTGTTTTTGTTAGAATTAATTATGATATAGGACATTATTCGATAAGGTTATGCGCTCTTTGCAAAACACAGGTCATAATTGTAATAAATATTCTTCTTTTAGGACCGGGCGTAAAATAAAATTTTATGCCCCCATTTGCAGGCGTATAACGCTACTTTCACGCCGTGAAACGTAAATATATCTAAAAAGCTGGCGTTATATTAATAATTAATTATTTTGACTTAAGTTTGCACTGACACCAGCATAAAATTCTATATACAGGGTCAACAAAAATTATATTTACTGTTTGGAGAAAATTTTAAATTGCATGACTTTTTAATTATTGCCAAAGATTATAAAATATTTTTCTCACGTCTGGCGAAAAGTACCTACTTTTACACCCTCACCTGATGTCCTCATTCAAATAACTATTTTCTACGAATGATATATAGTTATAACTTGCTTGTTGGAGCTTCGTTTACGCATAAGTAATAGTTCCCATTACACACGCTCGTGAGTAATAAAAATCCATTATCCACCGGTGATGACCAATCACAGAAATATCCGTTGCTCAGCCATGTTCTTTATAGGAAATAGGCAATCACTAAGGACGACTTTAAATTGAGGCATTTTGAGATTGCCATGACCGATCGGTTCATGGCAATCTTTACATTTAACCGCACATGCAATCCAAACGGTAAATTTTTACATTTTCAAGGGGTTCTTGCCGAAATTATATCAAGGGATTATGTAGCCAGCCTTAAGCGCTGGGTGTCAAATATGTAACCTTATTTGCTAATTGCTCATTAGGCGGTTCATATGCCAGATTTACTTAGCGGATTCAATTTTTTAAAAGGCGTGGGTCTATGCCTTGGCAGTTGGGGTAGGGCGCCACTAATTTTTTTCCAAGAAATTTATAATTCATTATTGAGCTTGAAAGTAGGGTTGTAAAATTTAGAAAAATATCCTGTAAAAGAACGTTGAAAAATTTTGAATACAATACACAGATTAATTTTTATTTTGACTGCCATTTACCAAAATATACATCAAGATTACAAATAACTTATTTATTTAAAAATGTAAACTTACACCAACTCGTTCAGGACAAATAATCATATCTCAAAACTATTTGAGGTTATGGTTACGCCCTTAAACTAATAAAAAGATTCTCTTGAAAGGTGTTTCACTGATATGACAAGAATAACAAATCAGAGCAACATAAGATACAGCTTATTAAACAATGTCTTATAAACTTAATATTGCCCAAATCTTATTCTATAGGTATAGCCAGTAAATATATGCAGGTATAAATGAAATGATTGTTAACCAAACTTAATCTAAATCAATCCCGTGGCGGCGACAATATCAGTAGACCAATAAACAGTATTCAATAATACCAAATCAATAAAATAACCAGTGAGGTAAATACGTACATATAGAGCCGTTAAATCTCTCTAGGTAAACGAATTGAGCTCAAGTCGATTCCGATATCAAGGCGACAAATTAAATTAGTAAATTTCAGTTAAGTGAAATAAATTACTGCCATAAGCTTTACAGCCAAATACAATACAAATTAACTAAGCCATTCCAACACTAGCGAAATGAATGCTCTAAGTAATTAAAGATAATACTAAGTATCTTCTAAAGGTAAACTCCATAAGCAAGATAGCTAAATTATTAAATGAGACGAGAATTAACGAGAATATAAACGATAGACGCCAAACGGCCTACAGTAGTTTAATTATAAATTCATTAATTAAAATGGTATATAACGATAAGCCATATACGGTAATTAAGGCAAATGACCGACAGTCATTTGATTATATATTCATTAATTAAAATGATACATAGCGGTAAGAAATACACACAATTTAGTCAAACTTCCTGCAGTCGCCTAACTATATAATCATTAATTAAAATGATATATCACGGTTAGAAACATATGATAATTAAGGCAAATGACCTACAATCATTTGATTATATATTCATTAATTACAATGATATATATCGGTAAGCTATATACGGTAATTAAGGCAAACTACCTACAGTCACCTAGCGGCAAATCCATTAATCAAACGAAAATAAATATACAGAAATTAAGTCACTTAAATGAATTAAAATCGATTCTACTTGATTGTGATCGAGTTGTAGATACTGGCGCTTCCTGCGTAGTTACGTCTCCACCATTATCAGCAATTCTGCAACTTCATCATTAACATTTCCTTTAATTTTTTAATAATCCAAATACGCAGCGCAAGCTAATTCACTTAAAAATTAAATAACAGAAAGCTCTTAAACAAATAATAATGAATTGACATATCTATATTATGTAGATAGGTATTGAGCACCTTCATGATACTCATCAGATACCTTCCTAGATCAAATTAAGTTTATTTATTTTAGAATTAAATTATGGCAATAATTTTCATATATTTTAACTTAAATACACGCTTGTAGAATTTGAATACAGTGCACTTTTTTATTATCTCCCCCATTATTTTTTAAGCCAATCAAATTATGAAATTAAAGTTTGAGATCGAGGAATGATTATATAAGTATCAAAATGACAAATGAAAAATTCAAGATGGCCACTAGGAGCCATTTTCAAATAAAACTTTAAAAAGGAAGGGATGGGTGGTGGTACAACATTTTGAAGCTCCAAGCGACTACTTTATGATCATAGAACATTAAGTCAGTATCTTCAAAATCCTACGCATTCAAATTAAAAGATGCTGGAAATGAAGGTTCTGTACTCTCTGAGATTTCTAGACAAAAATTTTCTAATACAAGGATGTCAATATTTTTGGCAAACGCTTGTTATTCTTTGACGTAAATCCAGAATAGAAGCAGGTTCCATCTCAAACACCTTTTGTTGTTGCAAACGACAAAAAATATTATCTTGTGTCGAAAGTTTTTGACGAATATGTTAGTGCCATCAAGCTAAACCTGGATCATCCACAAATCTCAAAAAAATAAAAATAAATTGATATTATTGATGAAACCCCATTAATCTATTTCCCATGTCGCGCATATTTGTGAAGTGTCTCCTTCTACTGCGTTAAGAGTTTTGAGAACCAATAAATTTCACCCTTACAAGATCCAAATGTGCACCAGTTAACAAAATATGATCCACATAGAAGAATTGCCAAAGATCCTACCTATCTCCACAACTTCTATTTCAGCGACGAATGTATATTTTTTTAAACCGTATCTACACAAATTAATGGGCTGGGATATTAGGAAACCATATCGTAGGATCTTTCTTCACCGAGCAAAACTTAACAGGAAAATTGAATTTGCATGGCATTGAAATCATTGAGGGAAATCCAAATGAGTTCGATCTGGAAAATATACTCCACAAATGTTCGCAACTATTTAGAATCTGATTTTCACGGCCCTTGGATTGGTCGTTGTTCATCCGATTTGACTACTTCTTTTTATGGGAATTTTTGAAACAAAAGGTTTTCGAGAGAGAACCTACTTCTATTCTGGATTTACATCCAAAGATAACAAACGTTTGCCAAAATATTGACAACGCTGTATTTGAAAATATTTGTCCAGAAATCTCAGACAGAATTTTTTATGAGTCAAGACAGGGCCTCCATTTCCCGTATCTTTTGAACGGAGCGCCTAAATTGTTTTCTTTATTTGATAACATTAAAAATGCAGTCATTTGGTATCGAGTGAAAATACTAACTTGATAATCTAGGATCATAAAGTACTCACTTAGAGCTTCGAAATAAGGTAGCACAAGCCGCCCCTTCCCATTTAAAGTTTTATTCCAAAATGGGACCTTAGCAGCCATATTAATTTTGTTGACAATTTAAGACTAAAACGTAGCATTTATATAGCTATTACTCCATCTCAAGTTTCATTTCCTAATTTTATTCGTTCAACTTGAGGAACATTACAGAAAAACACTGTATAACATGGGCGAGAACTAACTGATCCGGATTCGCTACGTCAAAATGCGCGAATGTTAACTTCTACACTCTTGCCATGTAAATAAAGATTAAAAAGAGGAAAACAAACATATTCATCAACACTAATTTCCTACCATTCAGAGTGGCAGTGAAATGCTATACTTTTTACACACAGTTTTATAAACCAAACATATTTTTAGGCTAACTGCACCCCATATTTTTACATGGTTGTTACTTTAGAGAAAGATTATAGACAAGATTTTGTTTCATAAGTTCATATGTTTTTAGGAGATATGGGTAATTTTTTTGGGAAGACATATTATGTAATAATTGTTCTGAAAAAATTACATCACAGTATGTTCAAAGAAGTATAGATTTCAATGGAAGTTACTACGTTCAAAGCCTCAATATGAACTCACAGCTTCCAGACACAAATATTAGTGATTTAGCGTTCAATTTAAACGAACAAATTTAATTAATCTGGAGTTGATTAATTGTTTGGCTGTTTAGTTCAGGTGTACGGCGTTACAATATCGCTTTATCTATCAGAGAGAATACTTCTTGCATGTCTATTCGAATATAGATAAGAAATGTAAACTGGCTTTTTGGAAGTTTATCAAATCGCTTTAGTGGTCTCAAGGAAGGAAGCTGAAATATTATTATTTAAACCAGCAATGCTGCACGCTATGGTTACATGGTTTGTAGCCTGCCTTAAGCGTCAGGTGGTAATTCTGCAACACTCTCTGTTAATTGCTTAACAGGCCAGGTTACTTGGAGGATTCAATTTTTTTAAAAGGCGTGGGTCTATGTCTTGGGAACTAGGTGAAGGCGCCACTAAACTTTGTTTACTAGAAATTTATCAAGGATTATCGATCCTTGAAAATATGGTAATAGAATTTAGAAAAATGCCCTGTATAGGAACGTTGAAAAAACTGAGGATATACAAATTCATTATTATTTTGACTGCAATTTACCAAAATAAACATCAAGATTCCAAATAACTTATTTATTTAAATATGAAAACTTACACATACTTACAATTAATTTTAACTCAAATTTATTTGAAGTTATGGCAACGCCCATAAACTAATAGGAAGATTCTCTTGTAATGTATTTCACCTACAGTGTGTCCAAAAAAGTATGCAACATATGGGAAACTTCTTTATTATTGGATTCTCAGAAAATTTTATTCTTCATAAAAGTTGGTGCTTACCCTAAACGAGTATTTCAAATTTTACATACTGCTTTTAGTACGGATGCAAATGTCATTTTTCCGAAATCACGTCAAGAGTAAAGTACCTTAATTTATAAAGATACAGCAAAATCTTATAAAGAAAAGTTCTTCCAAATTAAAAAAGTGTTCTAAATATGAAATTTGAGTTAAGTACATCAATTTTTAGTTTCCCTTTTTTTCTCGATTTTTTTCTCAAACGTTCCGCCATGCATCGGTGAATGCTTTGTTCTTTTGTTATTAGTATACTTGCCAAGTAACTTCAAAATTTATTTAAAGTAGACATTAGTTACATAGTTGCATAATGTTTCAGTTTTTACAGAGATAAAAGCCAGTTTAGGTATCAGTGTGTTGCAAACATATTTAAACAATTTTGGTCCAAAATAGTTGTCCACAATAATTATTACAAAATACAATTGGAGCGACTGACTCAATAATAATTAATTTCATATGTCATAGCGAAGTAAAATTATTGCTATTTATTTGTTTTTATTCCAAATGCATGGCCTACTCTTCAAGACCAAATATTTTATATGGCTTTTTAGGATACTTGGGCATATTCTACTCATCGGATGCAACAGATAAATAAATTATTAGTTGTTTTACATGAAATTAAAAGAGTTGGGTCTATTCATGATTTTGATTGGAAAAATTTTTGAATCAAAAGTGTTTAAATGTGTTTGCAACACACTGATACCTAAACTGGCTATTATCTCTGGAAAAATTGCAACATTATGCAACTATGTAACTAATTTCTATCTTAAATAAATTTTGAAGTTACTTGGCAAGTATACTAATAACAAAAGAACAAAACATTCTCCAGCGGCGTAACGTTTAAGAAAAAATCGAGAAAAAAAAAGAAAAACTAAAAGTTGATGTACTGAACTCAAATTTCATATTTAGATTACCTTTTTAATTTGGAAGAACTTTTCTTTATAAGATTTTGCCGTATCTTTTTAAATTAAGGTACTTTACTCTTGACGCGATTTCGGAAAAATGACATTTGCGCCTGCACTAAAAGCAGTACAGAAAATTTGAAATACTCATTTACTGTTTTAGGGCAAGCAGCAACTTTTATCAAAAATAAAATTTTCTGAGAAACCAATAATAAAAAAGTTTCCCATATGTTGCATACTTTTTTGGACACACTGTATATTATCAGACTATCAAATCAAAGCAAAATAAGATACTACTATTTTGAAATTATTCCAACTAAACGGCGAATTTTTAAGGTCTGAGTACACGCAGTGAATCATGAAACACTATAAATAGGAGGTATTTTACCAAACTAGCTTTATACTAAATCAATGAGATAACCGATGAAGTATATATGTACATATTATGAGCTTTAAAGCCAATTACACTAAAATAAATAAATCAACTATCCTGACTTTAGCAAAACGAATTTTCTACATGAGATAACATCAGATATAATAAAGATAAAATTAACTATAACCACAGCAACTATGAAAAAAAGCAAAAATGTATATGTTGCATGAAATTGGAAAACCTGCAACTTTTTAAATAGAAGTTCGATAAGCAAAATAGCCAAATCAATAAATGAAACGAGAAATAACGAGAATATTAGCGGTAGACATCCAACGACCTACAATCGTTTAACTATAAATTCATTAATCAAAATTATATATAACGATAAAATATATACGATATAGGCATCAAACCTACAGTCGTTAAATAAATAATTCATTATTCAAAATGATATATACAATATAAAATATGTGCGATATAGGAGGCAAATGACCTACAGTCGTTTAACTAATTCATTAACCAAATGATATATAACGACAATATTGATAATAAAGTACCTTATATGAAACAAAATGGATTTAACTTATATCGAGTAGAAATGCAGACACTGGCATTTCCTGTAAAGGTCGTATCACTTCGACAAAAAGGCCGCTATACGGCTAACTTATGCCGGAGCCTAGTTAAATGATAGACAATTTTAACCATCTTAAATAGAAGCAGTCGTGTCCAACGGACCTGAGGAAGTAAGGTCGCGGGAAATAAGGTGGCGAGAGTATCGATAACACAAATCGACCAATAAAAGGAGAAAATCGCACTACTGTATTTTGTAATATTTACAACGTTACAGGTGTAGTAGTTAATAATATCTCCATATCATACTATACAATATAGAGCTATCGGCACTACTTTCCATAACATAGATATATTATTCGCATAAAAGTATTAAGCAAGATCCATTTAGTATGTATGTGATTTATTAAGTTTCAGTATAACTTATAGAACCTTTGTTATAATAAAACTTCTGATTTTGGCCATGTCTTCATAAATTATACTGTAATTCCTAAAAATTTAGATAAACTGCGTTCATAGATTAATTCGCGGCTCAATAGAGGAGAATGGAGCACTCCTACTAGGCGATATAAGGTTCACAAAAGTTCGTAAACAAAGAAATTGAGGTACTATTTACCTTAGACCTACCCAGCTTATAGCCTCTAAATTGAAAACCTATATTTTTGACGAAATAATCTGATGCTAATGCACCTGAATATTCATAGTTTCACTTTCGAAGCTATAAGGCAAATCCATTTACGGATGCCTCTTGGGGGGCAGTGCTTCCCTTATGAAGCATTTTTCCGCACATAGGTTTTCAGTAGTGAATAGATAATAGAACTGTTTTTTTCTCTTTTCCAACTAGTCGATTCCGGTCATTTTCAAGCCATAGGAACGCGACAATTGAAATGGATTTCTGCTCTCTCTATCTGGATATTCGTCAACTAAAGGCCGATATCCAGATAATAATCAATTTAAAAATCAAGCATCAAGAAAACTTGGTTATTAATATTTTTGTTCAGTGTAAAAGTTTTAAAAGTTAAATATCTAAACCCGATTTCGGTGGTTAGTTATTTATAATTTTAGGAGTTTCGTTGGCCTATATATCTTTACAACTGCGACTGTTGTTCATGTGAATACACCCGAGAAATAGTGAAGCATAATAATAATATAAGGAAAGCGCTAGGGCTATAGAGACTGTGGTATCCTCTTCGGTTTCTTCATTGTACCCACACATTATAATTTGATTTTAAAATAAGAGAGTTGATTGCTTAAAGTTTACCAAAGCGAATTTTGCTGTTAAGCCAAAGAGAGTTTCATATGGAAAATATATTCCAACAGGATGGAGCTCCTCCGCATTACTCCAGAAATATTCATAACTATTTAGATTCTAATTTCCACGGTAGGAATCATTTTGAGGATGTTTTGACATAATTGTATCCACGCATAATAATTTTATTTTAAATAAGAAAGTTGATTGCTAAAAGTTTATCAATGGGAATTATGCTGTTAGGCCAATATTAGAGGAAGCAACAAATTCAATGTCCCATTCTTCTCTGTGAAAAGATAATCGTTAATTGTGTGTGAGTGGTGAACCTTTGGAGTATGTTGATGCCTTCACTGTAAATCATATTGAAACACTGGAGACCATTTGCCACGACCCTTCGCACAGAATCAGTAACAGACCTAAAGATTCTGGAAAGAAGTACTGAATTGCACAAATTTCTGCAGATATTTAGATAAAAGACCAATATCTCGGAATTTGAGAGGCTACTGCAAGATCTGCTATTTTTTGCATAAATTTTGTGAATCGACTGGTCGAATTATTCAAGTATTTTTTTTAACTGTAAAATGTATTCTTCGTTGCAAAGTTAACATTTGCTATTAAACTGATATCACTTTTACCTTTGCATGGTGTCAAAGCTGGTGGAAAAATCCGCTGAAGAATAATATTTTCAATTAGGGTATGCAGAAATCTCCTGGGATTTATTAAAGGCCTCTGACGGCATGAATTCTCTGGATTCCTTACTTGGGGTTAGTTACCTTTATAACCTAGATGTTGATGCATACGTAAAAATATATATCTATTACATATTTGCACATATTGTATTTGTAAAATCTAAGAAAATTACGTCGTCTCCTTGTATGTGATATTACACTTTGAATATCTGAAATTTGAGCTAGAGTTATATTGGTTAATAAAGCGTGCTGGGTTCGGATACATTTAATGCAGAAGTATTAAGATCAATTTATTCTCAAGAATCATATTTATATTTCTTACTTTGATTTTATTCTGGCGGTTTTAATGCGTCATTAATTGTGTTCTCTATTATATTCTTTTATTTCCAACCTTTAATAATAATATTCCAGTGGCGTTGATTTTAGATTTGTAAATTTATAATGCTACTTTTTTAAAATTGATGTTACGTGTTTCTAATTTGCTGAATTTTTATTTTATATATCTTGTATTCTTAGTCATTAATCACTATCGTCAATTTTTTAAAAACATAATACATACCAATATAGCCAGTTAAATTAGAGGCAAATCTCTATTACAGATTAATTAAGTTTATGCTCAATTACGTGAAAACATTGTATCAAAGTATTGTTTTACTGGAATATCGTCCATAAGTAAGTTTGAGGATAATAAAGGGATTTCGCTTAGAGATTGCCGAACCGAACTAGAATTACGTACCAAAGTTACTAGTTGGAGAAACAAACAAGAAGTATTATCTTTAATACAAAACGAAATATTATTATGCTGTGCACCTGACTAAAACACCGAGATAATTAATCAAAAGTCGTAATTAATTAAATTTGTCGGTTTAAATTAAACTATAAATCACTAGCATTTGTATCTTGATAGTAAAGCTCTATTTATATAGATGTTAATCGTATAATACGTGATTTCACAGATGGGAGTACGGTTTAAAGCTTATACTAACAATGGTTAAATATGTTCATAAACGCATCGAACGAAGCGTATTCGGACTATTTTTCAAAATAGTTATTTGTGTATTTAGAGCGCAAAGTAACGGATTGCCGCTTGAGAAAGAATGTTACTGCGCGACGCGTAGCGGAGCGCAGTAATCTTTCGAAAACGGCAATCTTACTTTGCGCTCGAAAAACACACAGAACTTTTTCTACAGCCGCATTTTTTTAAATTAAGTCCACATTTTTCTATATACTTATTCTGAAATTTGCGAATGACTGTCAGTGTTGACATATTATGTTCGGGCTTCGGGCATATTTAGAACACGATTGCCAGCAACAAACTGTAACAAACGCACGACTGTCATTTATTTATCTTCGGTTTCCATGACCATTCAGAACACTAGACGGAAAAAGTGAGAATTTCCTTTTCCATGTTCGCGCTAGAGCGCAAAATAATAGATCCACGGCATTAGTCGATTTTGCGATTTAATTTGAATTTAGTATTTAGTTATTTTGCGCGCGGCTGTAGAAAAAAGTATTTTTCCAAGATAAGTTTTTCAGTCGACTAATTGATGAAAAGAATATTTTTCGCATAGACAATAGTTTGAAAGGAATATTTTTCGAGAAAAATGTTCATCAGGTGGATTCTTCGAATGAAATATTCTAATAAGGAAAAATTCTTCGAAAGGAAAATTCAATGTACATACACAAAATTCTTCTGAAGAAGTTTTTCCAGAAGTTATAGATCAACCATTTTTTAACTAAGTAGGTGTAATGATGTTTGAACATAAAATCTTCTGTTTTCTCCGGATTTATGCAAATACCGTAGCATAGTGTTGATTGATTTCAACTAGTTTTGGATAACTTTGTATAATTTTTATTAGTCGCTATCAAGTAACAATTTTAAGAAAAAAATTGGTTGCTGTGGGTTGGTTGTGACATTAGTGTGGCATTAGGTATTTTTGGTTAGTGCGACAGCCCTTTTGTATAATTTTGCCAATGCAAAAAAATTCGATTGTCAATTTTCCCGTGAAATATATCTTTGGAAGAATTTTCTATTCAAATATTTCTCCTTTCTAAGAATATTGCTTCGAAAAATTATTGAATGCAATACGATAAGTGCATCAAAATTATCGATAAAATCGCATGAGAGCATGTGGTCGAAAAACTGCATGAGTTCATTTTAATACTTTTCATTTTCATTCGGTCTTTAAATGACAGTATGGTTATTAATAATTACCTGCAGTAATACAAGTAAACGCGAAAATAAATCGTAAATAAATATATCAATTAATAAAGAACCTATAGTAAAGTAAATGAAAATAAACGGTAAGTAATTAGTTTCTAAGCTACCCAAAGCATGATCATGTTCCGTTCACACTTCCGAGTCCACTAGGACGCAATGCCAACTAGCTATATTCTAGATACAATACGTTATAATAACCGTGAAATAATACATCTTAAAGAGTAATAAATTAGTAAATTATGAGAATGCAAAATAAAACTTCAAACATGTGTTAAGTTAAACAAACGTAATCGAATGTTAAGGTATCATATTGAAGAATAAATCATAGAAAGGCAAACAAATATTTTGAAATTCTTATCAGATGAATATACCCCACTTAAGGTTAAGTTATGATTGCAAAAGAATAATACATGAAAGGCTGTCTAACGTGGTATGCATTGAACAGCAATTAAAATATATAAAAAAAAATTGTCTATAAGAACTTGTGGGCAACTCTCCAGACAACTTCCGTAAGGAGCCGTGCACAACCAACGAACACAAAAGGCTCTGTACGTAGGAAGAAGGACTCTTCACATAAGAACAAAAGGAAGAAGGCCTTTTCGCATACAAAAAAACCAACATATTTAAGGCCTTGCTTAAAACCGAAGGCAAGGAAGATTTACAGGCAAGGAAAAAATAAAATACCAAAGAGAAAGCAATATTTTATCTTTCAAGGATTTTTGTTTAAAACCTGCTAATGCTGAAATCGGGTAGGCTATCTCAAAGGGTGGACGAGATAGAATCTCTCCAATGAAAATTTGAGAAAATTAGCAACCATCCACGTTGAAGCACAAAATGGTGACACTCAAAGAAAAACAAGAGATAACTCATTTAACGAAGACAGTGAAGACCCCAGTTACAGAATGAGTCGAGGCACCAAACAAATAATACCCTAAGAGCCACTACTTTAAGCTTCGATTTTAATCGTTCGGTAAATTAATCAAGGTCTTGAATGTGCCCAGGTCAGTATAATATTAACAGATGTGTGATATTCAAAACACTGATTAATTTAGCAGTGAATAAACGGAGTTCAAAGTAGTAGCCCTAAAGGTATGAAAGAGGTACTACTTGAGACTCAAAATAGGTGTAGTAGAAGATCCCCACAAGGGGACTTATGTTCAGTTTCCATCGAAGAAAGTACAGGAAGAGAATAAAGCATAAAGCTATGCGTAAGCTCCACCGAAAGTTCCCTTAAGGAAAATTAAACTAGCGAATCTCTACGAGCTCCCTGCGACATTTCACTCATAAAATTCGGTCCAAGTTTTCCGTCGCGTACTCCTAACAATCTGTCCCTATTAGCAATGACGTCCTCCTAGATCCAAATCACTATTTTGTCATGTTTTGTAATTTTTCCGACGCAACTGCATTACACTATGACACCACATGCTCTATACCGTACCGATGACATCCAATATTAGTTAACAACGATCAGATAACATATAGTGGTTCGGAGCGCACATTCCTAGTTGGTCGGCCTATTGTCCCAAAAAAATGCGCCTTCTACGATAGGCGCAAAGCAAAATATCAAATCCAGATGACAATTCTATTCCCAAAATGTCATAGCCAAACAATCCGAAATAATATGGCACTATATGATGGTAAATGTCTGTATTTATCTTTCACCATGATGTAATAATTATAAGATAAGGTAATAACAAATCGAGAGTTCGTTTTCATGGTCATTGCCATTCTCTCTTACACTTTAAAGGCCCTAATCATGCCTCTTTTGTCTCAACAAAGTCAAATAAACTAAATGGAGAAAAGTTTTGAGTTAGTGAATGACCTGGAAGCCATGTAAACCACAGAAAGCAAGTGTAGACCGTCTAGAAATTTGCGCAACAAAGTCCAGTTGCTCCAGGGAATCATTATCAAATGCACTGGAATTATGATTCATTACACCCATACAAGATATGTGTTTTATAGTAATACATAAGGATATCTAAGTAAACATCTCAAGTCAAGCTAATACTGTTGACAGCTATATTCTCGAAATAAAATTGGGGTTCAAGATCTTGACACCCACTAAATATCATATATTTACTTTTAGATAAGGCAAGCGCAGGCGTGCCTCACCTCACTCTTTCTGTAAGGCAAGGAAATAAAATGATATTATCAAAACAGACGGTCAGATGTAAATGGAAATTGCTGGATTTTACCAGGAATTAATTAGAGAAGCATTTATGTACTATGTACTATATTCAATATTTAGCTTTAATCAACAATCAAGTATGATAACATTTCCTGAGCGTTACCAGCTCTTCAGTTCATGAGTTAATCCATATTGTTAACAACTTTCATAAGAAGTTTTGTACGTTTGCGAGAGAGAAGTTTATAGAGTTTATCCCAATAATTTAAATGTCACTTACGTAACGTCATTTTTTTATGGCAGTGGCTCACACACTAAAGGGGGATGCTATAGCACCTGACGAGCGGTGTGTGTGTGAGTAAATGTTGATTGACACGGTTCTTGAATAGTTGTAGGTTGTAATTAGAAGGAAACAGATGTCCTGGGAGTGAGTTCCGCAGTCATGCATTGCGCCTGACAAAGAAGTTCTTATAAAGCGATGTTCTAGATGTTTTCAATTGTACGACGAACGGGTGCGCTCTTGCCGTCTATCGCCTGGGAACATCTGCCGTAAAAACATCTGTAAAACAGGGAGATCTCGGCCAAATGTCTGCGGTGCTCCAGACTAAACATGTCCCGGGTCAACTCCGGGTCGTCGACCAGACGCACATCTTTCTTCTGAATGGAATGGTGTGCTTAGAAGCGGCACTCTAGATGTGTGAGAAATATTCTAAGCACAAGCTTATTCGCACTGTGTGGAGCAAGAGCATCTGCTGCAGTGTATACAGCTTTTCGTGTGAACCAAGCTTCTGCGAGGCTGATTTTGCGATGTTAGCAACGTGGTCATGTCAGGACATATGGCTGTTGGCCGAGACACCCAGTAGTCCGATTGACGAGGTTGAAGAAATGGTCGATCAGCAGGATCGACCATTTCTTCAATAATAGTGCCAGGGCCTGCCGTATTAGCTTTCTTCGTAAACGTGGCTGCTTGGTTTTTTGCTGAATTGAACTGCACCAAATTCCTATCGCCCCAAGTTCGAGCTTTCTCCAGATCTTGATTAATTGTTGAAATCGACTCCTGTCTGCAGTGATAAGCCTTATTCGCTAGTAAAGGTTTTTCTGATCTAAATGGGAGACAAGGGTACTGTCACCTGTAAACAGGATGAAGTTGATGAAAGTATTGCGCCCTGAGGCACGCCTGCATTAAAATGAATGTGTCTGAGATGTGTCCATCAACTGCAACATGCAGAGATCAGTTCTTAAGGAAACTAGCAAGCCAGCTGCAGAAAGATGCTGGCAGTCCGAAGGACGGCAATGTGTTGAACAATCCATCATGCCAAACTCTGTCGAGTGCCGTCGAGATATCCAATGCAATCGCTCGAAATTCTCCGTAGTTCTCAGTTGCCTCACTCCATATATGTGACAAAGACCGATGTATCTCCTGTCGATCTCTCTTTGCGAAAACCGTATTGGTTATCACTAATTATTCTGTTGGTCTCTAGGTACTTGAGTAGTTGCTGATAGACTACACGTTCCATTACTTTAGAGGTTATTGGGCGATAGTTTGAGGGCGTAGCTTCTTACCTTTTTTGGAACAGGTTGCACTTTTCAAGAAGATGGGTAAATCCCTTTTCGGAAAGACAGAGAAAAAAGTCTGGAAAAATGGGTGTTATCTATCCCTTTGATAATTATACGAATCTCACGGTGATGAAGTGCGAGAGTACTACTGTTTTCACCATTGAGAGAAACAGTGGAAAACCATGCTTTTCTACTTATAGAGAAATTAGGCGATAAGAAAGTAATACTTCCTACCCATTAATAACACTTGTGTAACATATTGAAACTGCTTCATTCAATTCTTTAGATACAATCCATAAATTATATATTTTCAGTAATGCAAGGCGTGCACATAAATAATATGGCTTGCATGTAGTTACCATTTGCGAAATAAATAACGCAGTTAATTAATAAATTTAATAAATGATCAGACAACTTTTGGGTGGGTTACAAACTCGAACCGTTTCCGGAGGTCTCCATTGTTTTCAACGAGCAGTGCATTTAGCCGAACTAAAGGAGTTTCGGCATCATAAATCACG
This sequence comes from Pissodes strobi, assembly GCA_016904865.1. Taxonomy (NCBI): domain Eukaryota; kingdom Metazoa; phylum Arthropoda; class Insecta; order Coleoptera; family Curculionidae; genus Pissodes; species Pissodes strobi. The sequence continues at coordinate 841,195 of MU181948.1, forward strand.
GAAGATGCCTCCACTTTTTGCGTGTAGGAGGGCATGTACACGAAGTGAGTATATCCGTTAAATGTTGCCGTGCTTTCACGTAGTTTAACCGAACATTATAATTTAGTACGGATTACGCTGTTTAGGAAAAACATGAGCATCTTGTATTCAGCGTGAAAAAATATGACTTGAAGCCGTAGTAACTAAGACAAAAAATTTGATTTTGCTTACTCAAATGCGATCAAATTTAATTTATACTAATACTAACTTGTAAGTGTAGAATTCAATAAAATTAAAATTATCCATTTGTCCAATTTTAGTTATTTGAAATAAAGCATAGAAAAATACGTAAGGTATCAGTTTCTCTTTTCATGGCCTTGATCTAATTCATGCGTTTCTCTAACCTGCAAATAGTCGTGAACGATTTCAATCTTCAAATTAAGGGAAAAACATCGAAAACAAATTAGAAATAAATCAGTAGTGACTTTAATAAGTCATCTGTGGAAAAAGTACCTATTTTCCTCGACAATAATAATTATCGTCTGGAGCTAGAAACAGGTACTGCGACTGAAAGATGGCGGGCTTGAACGGGAGGAATTTTGCTTATTGAAAGTTGTACTTTAAGCTTTCCACCTAAACACTATACCTGATACCATGTCACTGCTGCTAGCGGGAAAAGGAGGATAGCTTAAAGTCTGGCGCATAAATAAATACATGCTGACATAAATAGCGTTTAATTAACGTTGCCGGATAAAAATCTTTCCAGATTCGTTGATGTTTCCACTACTACGATCCTTTTGTTCGTCGGCTATAACTTCTTAACACAAAATAAGCAGCGCATTGCGGCTGAGGTTTTAAAATGGATTTCGTATTCCGTTCAGGTCACTTCGCAAGATGCTAGAGCTGTTCCAGAAATGCGCCTAAATAATGTAGTGCATCTATATAAATAAATATTGTATGTGAATAAGATTTTGCTATTGTTCTTCAAAAATATTAGCGTTTTACCAAGATGTATGATATGTGGAAATCATGACTAGGGACTGCGCAAAATTACTAATCTATATGAAAAAGGCAACCGCTCAGTTTTTATTAGGGAAGTTCAGGCGCAACACACACTTTCCTATATCCTCTATTGAAGGTATTTCATTTTAACTAACAACGCCGCATGGATCAATTGAATCCTTGGATCAAGTTGTTGACTCTAATTTGATATGCCAGGGCTTACATGGAGTGTTTGCAGATCAATTTAACCCATGTTTTAAGATCTTGGGCCAAATTTGACAGCTACCAAACCTTTTATACTGAATCTTAGATTTTTCTAATTTTGCTGTACTTTATGAAAACGCAAGAAAATATTATCTTAGCCATGGCACTGTATTTAAAAAAATTAACTTAACTACTGGAACTTTGAAACGCACAACAAGTTTTTTTATTCTATAAGTGAAATTAAATATCTCAGGAATTATGAAAGATATTTGAATACGATTTGATACATATTAGGGTTGATTGGTTGGTTTCGATTTATTTGTACTTACCTTTAGTAATGCAAGTAACGTAACTGTAAATAAATCGTAAATAAATATATCAGTAAATAAGACCTATAATAAAGTGAATTAATATAAACGGTAAGTAATTAGTTCTCAAACTACCCAAAGCATGATCATGTTCTGTTCACACTTCCGAGTCCACTATGACTCCATAACAGCTAGCTATATTCTAGTTGCAATACGTTAAAATAACCGTGAACTTGAAATTGGTACGAATTAAGGTAATAACACCTTTAATTAATCAATTGTGATAAATACAAAATAAAACTTCAAACTTGTTTTAAGTTACACACAAGTAATCGAATATTAAAGTATCAGTTTGAAGAATAATAGATGGAAAGATGAACAAATATTCTGAAACTCTTATCAGAGGAATATATTCTACTTAGGGTGAAATTATGATTGCAAAAAGAATAAGATTTGATATAAAATAAACAGCAAACATGGTTTGATCTGCCGATTTGATATATAGGAATTCATGGGCAACTCTCGGAAAGAAACATACACAACCAACCAACATGAACTACGTAGGAACACAAGTTACTTCCTCAGTCTAAGAAGGACTCTTCACATACGGATACAAGGAAGTAGAACTTTTCGCGTACAAAAACCCACATATTTAAGGTCTTGTTTAAAACCCAAGAGAAGGAAGAAAATAAAATGCCATAGAAAGCAAGAAAATATTATCTTAGGCATGACACAGTATTAAAAAAAACGACTAAACTACTGAGACTTTGAATCGCATAAGAAAAACTTTTAATCTGTATAAAATTAAATATCTCAGAAAATATGAAAAACATTTGAACACGACTTGATACATATCAGGGTTTATTATTTGCCCTTAGTGTAGATTGATTAGTTTTGGATTATTTGAACTTTAATTCTGCAATACCGGGTGGTAAATGGTAAATGAAACAGTGCAAATTAACCGTTATTCAAAATAAATCGGGTTTTAAGTAACAGCATGATTATTAATAATTACCTGCAGTAATACAAGTAATGTAACTGTAAATAAATCGTAAATAAATATATCAATTAATAAAGAACCTATAGTAATGTAAATTGAAATAAATGGTAGTTCATAAACTACCCAAAACATGAACCCGTTTACACTTCCGAGTCCACTAGAACGCAATACTTAGCATCAACAAGAGATGCTTAAACTTTTATGATGCTTACCGAAACGCAAGTCGGGTGCAAAAATTATGTTTCGGTATTGTGGATAAAACTGTATTCGGTGCATTTTACCGAAGGTTCAAAACATCAACTTAATTCTTCATGGAAAATAATTAATTATATTATACCAAAAAAATCATTATTATTAGAATATTGAAAGTATACTTTTTTCTCACCTTGTTTGAAATATTTTTAGAACAAAAAAAATTGTTGAAAAATTGCAAAGAAAATTCGGATAATTGGTTTTTCGATTAATCTCTTATTTCTATAGAATTAACGTTTAATCAAAAATCTCGAGAGTTAAAACCCAGAAGTAATGAATAAGCATTTTTGGAAGAAATAGCAACTTCGTGAATTTTGCTGAAACAGAGTTTTATCCACAATACCGAAACAGAATTTTTGCACTCGACGCGCGTTTAGCTAACCATGTTAGCATCATCAGGAGATGATTAAAGCTGTTTTAATCATCTCCTGATGATGCTAACATGGTTAGCAAACCGCGCGTCGAGTGCAAAAATTCTGTTTCGGTATTGTGGATAAAACTCTGTTTCAGTGCATGTTGCCGAAGATTCCAAACCCCAACATAGTTCGTGAAATTTGGTTAAATTTGCACTGTTACATTTACCCGGAGGTCGATTTGTAGTTTTGGTTTTAGAACCAAACATAAGGCCCTAATATGTTTCAAACCCCATTCAAATACATTTGTTGAGATATTCAATACAGACTAAAAATTTTCCTTAACCGTTTTAAAGCTCCAACAGCTTACATAAAAAAGAAAAAGACGTAAATTCATTCTTTCTTTTCTCGCCTGACTCCTTTTATTGCTAAATGGTGCTGGTTGTATCTGATGATATGCTTAAATTTACAGTACTATGTTGCATAGAAGATTGATAATAAAGCAAGAAAAACTTATTAAGTTCTTCAAGAACAAACTTAATAGATACTAAAACAATAATTATGCCACAGTCATCTTTAAAAAAAAATTTTACATTGGCATAACTTTAATCAGTTTAAGACAATTTGGAATTTTTTTTATTTCAATGTACTATACATTCATTAGTCTGTTTGTTCTTCAGTTTTCAAAAAGTTCATGGTGTTGTAAACTACTAGCAACATTTCAACTACTAATTAATTATCGCCGTCTCATAAGTTTGAACTTAACCTTGGAAAATTTTATATAACCGTTCAAGTTAATTTACAAACAACGCGAGTGAACAGCGCACGCAATTATAAACCTTAAAGTTGTCATGGTTAGCAGATCTTATAATATAAATAGTCGAGCGGACCATCAGTCCGATAGGCTTTTGTCTTTAACCCACTGCAGTCCACAGGGACGTAGTAGGGGCTCAAACCATATCATAATCTTCAGACCCAAATTCGGGAAGTGTGCCTTAAGGCGCTAAGTGGATTTAAAATAAACCAAAAACCTTAAATAATTATCGCATGAGATAACCAAATCTAACCATAAATTACAACACATCACCGGTCTTAAAGGACTTTATTATAATACAGGGACTAAGACCTATAAACAATTCAAACCATACCTCAGCCGAAAGAACATGTCTGTAAAATATCGTAATGTTAGTTAAAATAATCAATAAACATATTTTTATGAACATCCTGTATTACTTAAAATGATACCCAACCGCCCGTGATATTTATCTTTATATCCTTGAAAACTGATACACATAATCAAATAATATGATTGGAGAGACCTAAAACAAGAACGAAGGCAGTGCAGTGAGGGCAGTGAGTGCTAGCACTTTGGCCGATTAAGAACCATGTATATAGAGTGGTCATAGTTTACCTATGTGTGGTTGTTTTGTGTGAAATCATGTCGACATGTGAATAATAGTTTATATTGTTATTAAAGTCCATGGCAGGAGTTTTGATGATATACCAGAGTGTATTGCCGATGGGCAAGGTATTACCAGGTTGTGGTCGATTGTATAGCAATCGACCAGTATGCCCTCTTTTTTATGCGATGCCCTAGAGTTGGTATCGTCAGTGTGCGGACACCTCTCTTCTCATCTGACTGTGCAGTGCATTTGCATTAGTGATTAGACATTAGTAGTAGACCGATTACAGTGAATTTGCAGGTTCGGCGTTTGAATCATTTTGATTTTCGTTTTGCCGTGTTTGGGTATGTTAATGTATTTCTAAACTCTCTATGTTCTTTTACAAATAGGTACGTACTATGGATATAAGAAACTTTTTTAATAAAAAGTCACGATTTATAGTGGAAGAAGAACAGCCTCGTTCTTTAACACAGGTAGAAGCTGTGAGGGCATCTTCTACAAGTAAAAACTTTTCTATTGCTAGTATTGGATTTTCTGATGATATTGCTCAAATTGGGGAGCCAATCAAGCAAATTATTGTTAATAATTATCCAAGAGGTGAAAAAACTAGAGCTTTTGTAGCCGACTGGTTTAAACGATATAAATGGTTGCAATATTCTGTAAAAAAGGATACTGCATTTTGCTACCCATGCCCGCAATTTGTACCTCATGGAAGCAAACAAACTTCATACACTGACACAGGTTTCAGGAATTGGAAAAATGCTACTGATTCAAATAGTGGTTTCTTTAAACATGAGAAAACAATAGCGCATATTCAATCAATGTCTATGTGTGAAGATAAAATCCGAAGAACATCTACTTCTTGCCTATTGGGATATTACTTAATCAAAATATCTTAGAACGAAATAGGTATTATGTAACATCTATTATTGAAGTGGTACAATTTCTAGCGATCAACGAACTAGGTTCTCGAGGAAATTATATATCAGAAGAAGCAAGGTTTATTTAAAAACTTGTTCGTACATAAAATTATGAAAGATCCCACTTTGAAGGACGCTATTCTTTATATTCCTCCAAATGCAAAATATCGATCTCCAGAAATACAGAACCAAATAATCCAGGCAATAGTGCAAACTCTTCAAAAGTCTAGTGTTTTGGATATTCAAACATCTGATGTTCCGTGGTTTACTCTGATAGAAGATGGAACCAGAGACAAAAATTATCGGGAAAATATAGCAATAGCTATTCGCTGTGTTAAAGAGGAAATTATGAAAGAGTCGCTGCTAACAGTGACTACTACTGAAAATCTAGATTCAGAAACTTTTACCGAGGCTACATTGAACAACCTAATGGAAAATAAAATCGATCTCAATCGGCTCTTGAGCCAGTGTTCTGATGGCGCAAGTGTGATGAGCGGCAAAGTTACAGGTGTTGCCACCAGAATTGAAAATATATTGAAACGAAAAATTCCATATATGTTCATTGCTACAATCATCGCCTGCATTTAGTCGTTCTAAGGACCACATCAGATATGACTTTTATTTGTCAATTTTTTGATCAAGAGCTTAATACTTAAAGCTTATTACTACTCTTGTAAAAACTGGTCGATTTTTCTAGGAACTGTCGCTATAGTTGAGTCAAAATAGATAATTAACACTAAAGGGAGATCCTATGGCGCTCAACGAGCGGTGTATGCGCGAAGATGTTGATTGACACGGTTCTTGAAAATAGGTTGTAATTTGGGGAAACAGATGCCCTGGGAGTGAGTTCTACAGTGATGCATTGCGCCAGACAAAGGAGTTCTTGTAAAGCGATGTTCTAGGTGTTTCCGGTTGTACGACGAACTGGTGCGCTCTTGCCGTCTGTCGTGACTGTCTGACGGGCGTTGCCAGGGGCGGGATGAAGCGGGCCAATACCGGGGTAAAACAGACAAATTTGTGCTGTAGAAATATAATAATAATGGAGATTAAAGGCATCTTGCCATAGTATTCTGGATGTGAAAAAGTCGACCGCATATCGTTGGTGGAAGAAGACGACCGCACCTATGAACAACCCGCTTTGATAACGTATGTTAAGGAAAATCCAAGAATAACTGCCGCAGAAATTAAATCAACGTGACCACAGAATGTTTACGATAACATTTAGGTCATATCTAATATTTATAATAAAAACCATAAAAAGAGAACCTGAACGGGCGAATAGTGAATATTTCTTATATGGATGAGACAAACTTGAATTTATTATATTCAAAAGTAAAAACAGATCAATGAAAGGTAGGTATTAGTGGCAGAGAAAGCACTCTGTCATACAGTGGCCAATTTTGTTTAATTTATAGTACACAATCAGTGGTTCATATTGGAAGCTTTAGCTTCTCTGATTTTAAAGATTTTTGACCAGTTCGAATGAATTTGATAAATTCCTTCTATTCAAATTCATTATAGATAAAACGCTATTGCTTTTCATAAAATAATATGTAATGTTCTTATCTGGCCTCTATTAATTTTCCTTCGCCATATTATCAAGTAAATCGATTGACTGTATGTTATTTCGATTTATTAGATGTTAATTGATATTTTGAAACTTAGGTGTAGTAGTATTCTAATCTGAAGAACTTTAAAATTGAGAGCTTTTCTAATGACGGTATAGGAGAGTTTTTCATTTTATCAAGGTAGGTGCTTTGAGCTTAATTTATCTTATTATATATTAGCACAAATTCAATATTATCAGATTTTAGGATAAAGCATGGAAGCACATTAATAAACAAGCTACGATGAGTTTTCGCTGCATTCCCATTTGATCGTTAGATGGGCGAACGTGATACAAACAGTCACGAATTAAAAATGTTTGCATATATGTGTCTGGCTTCATATATCCTAAGCACAATATCATATTCAGTACCCTCCCCTCGTATAAATTTTTCAAAATCCCCGGAACGAACAATATCCGACATATTTCTAAACGAAAAGTAAGTATATTAAAAATCAATGAAGATGCCTCTTCCACTCAACAGATTATAAATTCAAATCAGAGGAAACATTCTGAGGAACTTATTTCTTGACGAGGTCGGTTGTCTATGAATAAACTGATATATGGCACTTATCCATGTATCTAGGGAAGGACGAAGCAGTTTATTTCGACGGTAACGGCTTTACACTTTAACCTTGGTCTTTTGGGATTTCTCTAGTAAGTCACGATATGTATTTTCTTGAATATTCTATAAAGCCTTGTGACGTTGGAACTTTATAAGGTTACTATACATTTTCGACGTTAAAATGCCAATTTAAAATGGGGCTAATAGTTGTGCCACTAATTTCAATTTTTAGGATTCGTCAATTTTTTCTCTTGAAGTCAGGGTGGGACGTTGAATTTTTATGTAAATCTTACTGCTCTTGCAATTTTGGAAGAAGACCATTTATATGAAATATGCAGGGCTTTTGATAAACGTAGTGCAAATAATGACATTTTAGTCGCCACATTTCGTTTAGATTTTCGTTTACTGAGCTCAATCTAATAGTGCATGACCGTTTTTAGCATTTCAATAGCATTTTTTTTGCTTGGGAAAAATATAATAATATGTACAAACGTAGGTAAGTAAATACTAAAAATAAATCCATCGGTATTTAAACATGTTGCCTTCAGATGTGATTGCACATATATAAACGGGTCGCTCATAAATAGCACACGAAACAGCCAAATGACAAAATAATCCAACGGTAAAACAACTCCAACTATCTGAAACTAAGTTAAAAAAAATCAGTGTCAAGAGTTAAGCTAATTATTGTGTTGGCCCTAGTTTGCCATCGATACCTTGTTTAATTGATATGCATCAGTACTTAAATATGGCAGTAATAAAATGGCGCATAATAAAATAGCGTCTTATTTCAACACCATAATAAAATAGCGTGTAATGAAAGTGCGCATAATAAGTATTGCGTTAGCGCCGGTAATGAAATGCCTATTCGAATACACTTATGGTTAGTTTGGGCTACTTTTGATTAGTTTTAGTTTGTTTTTGTTAATTTGGATTAGCGTAGAGGAGCTAAATTTAACAAATGGTTATTGTGGATTAGCCTGGGCTACTTTGGAGGAGCACTGCTTTAATTTGGTTCCCCAAACTAACCCTAACTATCCAAAACGAACTTTTTCTTCAAATAGGGATTGGGAAATGCGTTATTGCATATTTCGTGCCCTAAGGAGTATGGAACTTTGACCACTAAAGCCCTTCACCTTCTAGCATAGCCTTGCCCATTCAATGATCTCTGTTTTTATTTCTCTTTTTCTCCTTATTCTCCTTTATTATATTTCTCAACACTTTCATAATCGATTCCTAGTATTTCTCACTAGTTAGCAATAACAATAAGACTCATAGGTTTCCAGTTTCCTGATGTCCTTTAAAAGCGTTCCAATAGTTTCATGTATTGCTATTGCCTGACACCCTAACACCCTTCCTCTTCCAACATGGCCTTACCCATTCAATGACCTTCTCTTTTTTATTTCTCTTTTCCTCCTATTCTACGTCTCCCTCTTCTTTTTATTTGATTTCTCACACTTTCGTATATCTAGTATTCCTGCCTTGTTAATAATAACTCTGCAATATTTTTTTGCTCACTTCTCCTTCGCATATACTGCTGTCGTTGCATTGTGCCTGACAAACTTGAAACACTGAAAAATAATGTGGTCTGGTATATCTCTGGCTTCCTAGTACCAAGGCTCATAGTTTTCCAGCTATGTTGAGGTTTGGAACCTTCGGCAACATGCACTAAAACTGAGCTTTATCCACAATATCAAAACAGAATTTTTGCACTCGACGCGCGTTTCGCTAACCATGTTAGCATCATCAGGAGATGATTAAAACTGGTTTCTAAAGTCTTGTAAAACATTTATTGTCTTTCCAAATTTTATTAAAATTGTTTTACCAAAATCTTCTCCTGTTACAGAAAAAGTACATTCATTTGCCAGACAAAAGTGGCTGGATTTGAAATCAAAAATTTGTACAGTAAACGAAGTATGTTTGAATTAGAAGCATACAGACTTTATAAAAAAACTAACATTTAGATTAACAAATATTGAATGAACATGAAGAATGGTACGAGTTCCACAGAAAAATGTTTTTAGTAATTGATATAAAATACATCAATAAAAAAACTCAGGAAAATGAAACCTAAGTCTGAGAGTTCTCAGGAAGTCGTAAATATTGTGGAAAACCTATCTTCCCAATCTTTTGATAAATCTGAATGGGATCTTTTAAACAAGGGTCTGAATTTTACATTGCCTCCACCAAAGGATAACTTATTTGATATTGTAGGTAATATAGAAAGCTCTATTCAACATCTTCCTCACTCCACTAAAGGATTTGTTAGAGAAGCATGCAGAAATCAGATCTCAAAAAATGTAATTAATAATAATGTTAACTCTCGACCTGAAAAAGGGAAAAGTATAATCAGGAGATTAAAGGAGAAAGATGGTTTCTATCTAAAAGCTGACAAAGGTAATAAGGTTGTTATATTAGACAAAAGTGAATATTTTCAACGGGTTGATAATTTAATCGAATCCGAACCCTATAACAAAATCTCAAGGAATCCATTATCTAAAACAAGTTAAAAACACTTTGAAGAAATGTAGCAACCTTATTTCTGATCAAATTAATAGTATATTCTGTAACTAGGAGGAAAAGCAAAATATTCCTGGACGACTGTGGTAATTGCTGGACGAGGCGCAGCCGAGGCCAGCAACACAGGAATCCAGGAATGTGCTTTTCCGACGAGTTGCACATACTATTTTTTATCCGATCGAAATTAATTAGAATACTTACTTATAAAAATAGAGCCAAATCTTACTCTAAATAAAAACGGTGTTTTAAATTTATACCCAACATAATATAATGTTTTGAATCGAGCGAGCTTGAAGTGTATTTCGTAAGTACGGAAATAGCATCTAAATGTTGCTTTTGATAGACGTCAGATCTGACAAACAAGGCATTTGAATAGAACAGAAATGTTACATTCCCGGCCTAGGACGGGAATGTTATATTCCCGGACAGTTATTTTCAATTCTTGTACAGTTATTGCATGTTGCCAAGCAACGAATACAATATACTGGAATCATGACTTTTGCGGTGAGAAAACACATCGGAAGGGTGTCGTTTTTCGTCCGATCGGATAAAAATACAAATTATCTGTGAGTAATCCTACTATGCCGAAACTATATTGTCTTCAAGATTCATAAACCTGGGAAGGCAATGCGTCCCATAGTCTCGGCAATAGGATCGCCAACTTATAATATATCCAAGTGGCTAGCAAACCAGTTTGAAAATTTACCTATAAAACAACAGAATTCAGGAGTACTAAATTCCTTAGAATTCATAAACAAAATTAAAGATACGATCCTTAATGAAGGTGAAATTTTAATCTCGTTTGATGTTAGCTCATCGTTCCCTAGTGTACCAATCCCACAGACCTTGCAATACCTTGCTGAATTACTTGAGATGAATAATTTTGATAACGAAATCAAACAAGAATATTTAACTTTAAACAAACTTTGCATGGATCAAAATTATTTTCAATATAGAAATGACTATTACCAACAACTTGAAGGCAGCTAATCTTTTCATGAGTAAATTTGAAAATGAAATAAGCCAAGAGTTCGAATATTTTCCAAGGGTATGGTACAGGTATGTGGATGACATTTTCGCGATATTCGACACAAAAACCGCTAATATTGAAGATTTTTTAACAAAACTAAACATCCGTTTCCCCACCATCAAATTCACTTGTGAATTTTAGTGAACGTCACGACACGGTTTATGATAACTGATTATAACGTATCGGAACCCGCTCAAATAAGGAAAATAAATTGAGACTATGTGAAAATAACCGAAAGTTGATTGGACGATTAACCAAAACTAACCAAATCTATTAAAATTGATTAGAAGTATCGGAATCAGTTCAAATGACTGAAAATAAGTTGAAAATAAGAGTAGCCAACCGAAAGTTGATTAGACGACTAACCAAAACTAACCAAATTTATTAAAACTCATTATAACGTATCGGAACCGGCCCAAGTAAGTAAAATAACTAGAGACTAAGTGAAACTAACCGAAAGTTGATTAACCAAAACTAACCAAATTTTTTAAACTTGATTATAAGGTATCGGATCCGAATCAAATGACAAAAATAGGTTGAGACTAAGTGAAGCTAACCACAGATCTAGGAACTAACAACAAGTTGATTAGACGACTAACCAAAATTAACCAAATCTTTTAAAATTGATTATAACGTATCGAACAATGGCCAACTACCTTTCTTGGATACTTTAGTGATGAGGAACGATAATAACGCATTAGAATTTGCTTTTACAGAGAAAATACTGCTACTAACCGATATATTCCTAATGATTTCTTCTACTGCCACCAACACAAAATGGCCAGCTTTAATTTTTTTAGTACACCGTATGGTTAACTTTCCTCTTAGCAGAGAAAGATTTAATAAGGAAAAGGAAACAATTAGGAATATAGCGGAAGTTAATGGTTTCAATACTAACTTAATAGATAGACTAATTAATAGGTCTTTGTTTAGAAAGACCATTCGTGATTCCACTTCTTTCGTTAATCAGGATGAAAATACAAAATATGTTTCGATACCGTATAATCCTCAGTATACTAGAGGACTCCAAAAAGTTTTTAAGGAAGTAGGTTTAAAATTAGTATACCAGACTCAGTTTAACACTAAGAAACTATTAGGTGGTCCAAAGGACAAAATTGAAATGTTAGAAAGAAGTGGAATATATGAAATTGGATGTATGGATTTTAACCAAAAATATGTTGGGCAAACTAGACGATCTATACAGACGAGATTCAAAGAACATATTGCTCATTTAAAGTATGGTAGACCAGAAAAATCAAGTGTTGCCGAGCATGGTTTTGATAATAATCATAGAATAACAATAAAAATTTTTTATTTAATTCATAATAAAACTGATAGGAGATTATTAGACGCATATAAAAGTATGGAAATTATTAAATGTAAGAATAGTTTAAATAGAGATAGAGGGCCTATTCCGTATAGCCCATTGTATTGGTTAATCCAGCGTGACTAGTGGGATTTCAGGATTGGTCCTTTTTAATTCCGTTTGATTGAGCAAACAGTAGTATAAAAGGGTGTTAGGTAGATTTTAATTTTAGTTTTAATCATCTCCTGATGATGCTAACATGGTTGGCGAAACGCGCGTGAGTGTAAAAATTCTGTTTCGGTATTGTGGTTAAAGCTCAGTTTTAGAGTTTTCCAGCGTTCAAAAAGTTCCATGTATTGCTGTTTCCTGACCCATTAAAACCCTTCACTTTCTAACATCGCTTTGTCCATTCAATGACCTTCTCTGTTTTTTTTTTCCTCCTATTTTATGCCTCCCCTTCTTTTTATTATATTTCTCAGCACTTTCATAATCGATACCTAGTATTTCTCACTTGTTAGTAGAAATTCGGCAATATTTTTTCGCTCACTTCTAGTTCGCATACTACTGCATCCTTTGCGTTGTGCCTGGCAAACATGGAACCCTGACAAATAATGTGATATGGTGTATCTCTGGCTTCCCAGTACCAAGACTCATCGTTTTCCAGTGTTCTGATGTCCTTTAGAAGTATTCCAAGAGTTCCATGTATTGCTATTGCCTGACTGGCTAAAACCCTACCCCTTCTAATATCGTCTTTTCCATTCAATGATTTTCTCTGTTTATTTCTCTTTTTCACCTATCCTGTTCCTCCTTCTTCTCCTTTATTTTATTTCTCAACACTCTCATAATCAATGTCTAGTATTTCTTACTTGTTAGCAATAATTTGGCAATATTATTTTGCTCACTTCCACTTCGCATACTACTTTAGCCGTTGCGTTGTGCCTGACGAACTTGGAACACTGAAAAATATTATGGCCTAGTGTATCTCTGGCTTCCCAGTATCAAGAATCATCGTTTTCCAGTTTCCTGATATCCTTTAAAAGTGTTCTAAAAGTTCCATGTATTGCTATTGGTTACGTTAAGTGGTATTTTTTGTGGTCCAATGAACACTGTTTTTAATGACAGTTTTAGCCAATCCATTATAAGGTCACCTTTCCTGCCATTTCTCCATAAGCGCAGAGCTATCTGCAGTCCTGTATTCTCTTTAATTTTTACGTACATTTTGTCGCACGTCGTCCATCAGATCGATTGGCGAGAGTCCAGCCAACTCATCCATCGCCTATAGACTGAAGTAATGCCTAGCGCCATTTTTTGTGGGTCCTGCTCAAGAAGTCGCAATGTTATTTAATAATATTCGTATTTGGCTAGCGTAACGTATAGTATCGGTGATGTCATAGCGCAGGCTATTATTTCATTTATCCTGACCTTTCGTCCTCATGTTCTGGGAATTATTCTAAACAGACGATTAATCATCTGCCAGCCCTCATCGACTATTGATTTTACACGAAATATTCTTATTTTTTCTTCATTTCAACGACAATGTTTTAATAAGCAATATCATGTGTAGGTCTTTATTCTAATTGATCTCCAAATACTTTATCCAACCCGACGTTGTTGCCGATGTTACGATTATTTTTATATTGTTTATTGATATTTGGCTTGGTATCTTTTCCTTCGCAACCGTTATGTCCATTCCTTCCAGATATGGATATCTGGAACCTGCTTCATACCATATTGAGCTTTATCTTCTAAACGAACGGTAGGTTTGGCCTTGATGTCAATGGCAAATTTATCTGCATATGTCCCTAGATGAACTTCTTCAATATCTAAGCAAAACACCCAATTGTCTATAAGATACCACAGAGTTGACCTCAAGGTAGGGCCATGGGAAACTCCGCACATCATTTCGCATGCTTTCATGTTTCGGGGCAGTGATTTTTCTATCAGGTGGTGAGATTAAACTGTAACATTTTCATCAAATATCAGGAAGCATTCCTTTCTTAAGTACCTTAACGATCTCTACATGGCGCAGAATTAAAAGCATTTCGAGTAATATCATCATGCAAAGCTCTCGGTGTGTTGTATGCTCTCTGTTTGATATCCTTGACTAGTTTTTGTAGTTTGCGACTCTTTTTGGGTTCTTTGATTAGCCTCGCTGTCTTCCAGATTTCGGGGAACTCCACTTTTTTTGCACAGTCGTTGAAGACTTTTAGAAACGTATCTGGGTTCTCTTTGCCATATGCCATGATAATTTTAGACACGCCCTGGTGATTTCTATCTTTAAATTTTACCAATAGGATTCTGGAGTTCAAAACTAACCCAACCTAAACATTGGTAAAGATAAAGCGCGCTTCGCAATAGTCCGAGTGGTGTTCATGGTTTAGTCCAAAATTGTTATTCTTACATCTTTGGAGAAATTAGAACTCACCTCTTAAATGTAAAAACATCCATATTTTATCTAGACATGAATATTGAACGAGCTTCTTCTGAAAATTGTAGGTATCGTTGTCTTTTCAGTGACATGGATGCACAACGCTTAAAATTTCAAATTTTCCTCATCATTTTCAGCTGATGACCTGAAAACAATATGTTTAAATATTGATAGATTTTAGGGACAAATCAAGCGCTCCAGGCCATACACGAGTCATATCCTTGGAAGAAAATAGCAACTATGGTTTGTTAAACGCCTGTGCTGATTGATAGAAAACAAAATCTGATGTAAATAGTTAGAGAACCAAAAATGGTGTGGCTAAACGGAAATGTTTATTTTTATTGGTCGGTGAAATATTTTGAAAATAAATCCATACTCGACCAAAAGGCTCATCGTTAATAGTCAAGTGTTAGCATCCTTTTAATATAGTTAAGCAAATATGAACTGAACTGAATCTTCTCGCCGGTCTTCACTCGAAGTGATATCTTCCAGTCATGATTCCATAATGTTATCCTCGTACGTAGAATTGCTCTTTAGCAAGCAAGGTTGTCTTCAGTACCTGCATATACTGATAGTAGTTGTACTCCTATCAAATAATCCAGTCAGTTAATCCGGGGACTTTAAAAATGGATATTAAAAATGAATTTCTTGTTCCAATTGACTAGCAGGTCACTGATAAAGGCTTTACATGTAACATATGCCAACTATTGCATAGCACAATACCTAACGAAGCTAAAATATATTATGTGCACAGAAAGGCTTCCTCCAATATGATGATGACCTACAAATAGAGCAAGGAAAATTTCGCCTAAATTTAAAACTAAATATTTTCTTAACCAGATATGATATCGATCTCTGGTTTTTAATGGTTAATAGATTTGTCCCTTAACAAAAAACTACCTAACTTGGATTATTTAAAATGGCAAAATGTTTTATATACAGGGTGTCAAAAGAAGACGATGATTTTTGTTCCAATTTCAATAGCATGAAACTTTCATGATATTTTTTTAAAATTTCGTCACTGTACAACAATTGAATCACTGGTCCATAGCAAAGAAAGCATTCTGTCAAATTTTTGATATCTCCTATATTTTAAAAGATACCTATTTTTTTTTGTAAAACCTTGCTTTTTTCAACATTTTAATAGTTAGGCCACACTGTGCGTTGTATCGTGCAAACTTTGTAAGTGATTATTATACCATACGAGAAGCTTGTTTACTTCAGTTCAGTAGGGAAATTGTACCTAAATGTTGTGATATGCAGTGACGTAGGTACCTATAATCAATTACATGTCTATGGTTTATGAGTACTTATATCACAATTTTTCACGATTGTTTTATATTGGATTGTTTTGCTCGCGAAATCAATCACATCAAACTAGTGGTATTTAATTTTACGGCTTTTCAAAACAAGTTAAATTTGAGGAATAGTGTTGTATTAGAAATAAATAAATAAAATTTTTCAAAAAATAAAATTAAAAAGTCATAATTTTTTAAAACATTTTTTAGACACACTGTAAAATATACTTGTAGATACATTGCAATATTGAAAAATAAAAGATAAGGAAAAAGCTTTCTTAATCTAGAGGCGACTACTTTCCATTATAACACAATCGGGAAAAATTGTACGATTCTCATAAACCATAGTATAAGTGACTCTAATTACGCCACTGCACATCACTCATTTAGGTAGGTATAATGATAATCACTTATTAAGTTTACACGATACAACGCACAGTGGGGTCTAGCTACCAAAAAGTTGAAAAAATCAAGGTTTAAAAAAAAAAATAATATCTCTTAAACTATAGCAGCTATCAAAAATTTGACATACCACTTTCTTTACTATAGACCAGTGATTCAATTGACGTACAGTGACAAAATTTAAAAAAATTATTGTGAAAGTTACATGTTATTGAAATTGGAGCAAAAATCACCGTCTTCTTTAACACTCTGTATATACATTTTTTTGGAAGTAAAAAAATCCAACATTGGAAAGTTTTTCTTAAGGGATAAATCTATTATTCATTAAAAACAGTAGACCGCCTCTGCGCAATATTCTGACCAATAGGAAACGTGTCATCTATTCTAAGGCATATTGGTATTTGCTATTATTAAATTTGATTATATTTTTTAGATGAGCAGACCTAATAAATTGACTTTTCGGTTGAAACATCTTAACTGAAAACGTTACAAATCGCTAAAACGAACAATGGCCATAAAACTTTGCTATATCAAATATCCTATCTGATACAGTCTCGACTCGGACGTTTATCCACGTTGAATGATATATTACTTAAAAACTACCCTATGTCCGTAAAAACTTTGATTTGCTTGACTTATTTAGTATCTGGAAAGAAAAACTTAAATTGATGATAAACCTTATGGGGGTTTATATCATCTATATAATCAGCTTCGGAACTCCTTTAACTTTTCTCTTTCTATTGGATCGAAAATATGAAATAAATTACAATTGGCTTTAGTTGCCTGTTTAGTTTCACAAAAGCTAGTAAGAGGGAAATTAATTTTGCTATTAAGCAAATTTTTGCGTTTCTTAAATCCTATTATCATTAACACGGGAAACTATCCGGACAAAATGATCTGTGGTAAATGTAGACATATATACAAAATTCCATTCAAATAATAATAATCCTTATAAGCAGAATATAACACTGTACATTGTTACTGACAGCATTAAAAGGCAATGCATTTTCTTAAAAACTCCCATACTTTTCTACAGGTTATGGGACCAGATTAGGCAATAGTGAACGGTTAACAAAATAGTTATTAAATTAGTGTGTAGCTTCTGAAAACTTAGTTATCGGCAAAAATGGACAGTAAATATAGTAAACGAAACATTCAATCATTTAATGGAAAGCAATATAGCGTATCGAAATTTCAAACGAAGGCAATACCCGCTGAATTAGAAGTACTAGACGTGGTGTAAGAAGAGACGCCTAAAGATATAACCGAACAATGGAAGAAAAAGAACCTGATCGTCAAAAATATTATCATTGAGTATCTTAGTGATACATTTTCGAATTTTTCCAAAGATGAAATTTCCGCAAAAAATATTTTTAATCACCTCCTAGATGGTATTTATGAGAGAACAAGGCTTGCTACATAACTTGCTCTTAGAAAACAACTACAAAGCTTAAAATTACAAACTGATAGTTAGTGCTAGAGCACTTCACACGCTTCGATGAAATTGTTACTAAATTTATATCTGCCGGGGCCAAGTTGGACGAAATGGACAAAGTTCCTCATTTGTTGCTTACACTACCCAAAGCTCACGACGCCGACGGAATGATAACCGCGCTAAAAACTAGAGTGAAAATAATTTAAACTTTCTACGAAGGACAATCTAGACTTTTGGACCATGTCGTGAAGTTAAGATTGAAAGTCAAAAAAGTGCCATACCATCTACATCTTCACGAAGTAGTACACATGAAAATAAACGCAATCAAAATCTAATGGATAAACATATCCATAAAAAGAAGACAACTTAAAAAACACCTTTCAAATTTTCAGATATAGCGTGCGAATAATCACTTCAAAAGAATGCTTGCAAATCAAAATAATGATCATCTATGGACTGTACAGGGTGGCTCGAATTCGTGTCTATGTATGGGGAACTCGAAAACCGTAAGAAATACAGTGTCGGTCAAATTAAGGCAAAATTGCGCATTTAGGTGCCTAACAATATGCCGTTTAGAAAGTTTTAAAATTCCGAGTATTTCCGGAGATATCCGGAAAAAACCGAAATTTTGAAAAATCGTTTTATTTTTTTCCTGGGCTTATTTAAAAACGGATTTTAAATTGAATTACACTTTTGCATTGCCACTTTTTCCGCTCTATCCAATGATGGTATCCAGTTTAAAATCCGACGTTTTGTCTTCAAGGGATCATCATCAACTTTCTTTTTTTAAATACGAACTTTAATTTTTTTTTTCGTTTTTCAGATGGTATTGGCGTTATTAATATGATTATGTGTTTTTATTTTTTTTTCTATTTTTTTTTTATTTTTATTATTTTTTTTAATTATATATTTTGCTTTGGCGTAATTTTAAATAATTTAAGGTAGGTACTTTTGAAATTTTTATATTCTATAAAAATATTTCATTTGATTTTTTGTTTTAAGTAGGAAATTGGAGCGTAGTAAAAATAAAAAATAGTAAAATTATTTCTTACGAGAATATGGCCATGAACTATTACTCAAACAAGTTGCTTACTGGAAAGATAAAATATTCTCAACTTTTAACCAATTAAAAAATTTATTTAATAGAGAACATCAACAATTTTTAATCATACTATGTGATACTATAGGTACTTTGATGGAAAAACATCTATTGGAATTTTGTATGATTATAAATTGTTGATTTTCTCTATTAAATAAATTTTTTATTTGGTTAAAAGTTGAAAATATCTTATCTTTGCACTAAACAACTTGTTTGAGTAATACTTCATTGCCATATTCTCGTAAAAAATAATTTTACTATGTTTTATTTTTAATACGGGCTCCAATTTTCCACTTAATACAAAAAACAAATAAAATATTTTTATAGAATATGAAAATTTCAAAAGTACCTACCTTAAATTATTTAAAATCACGCCAAAGCAAATGTATAAAATTAAAATAATAAAAAAATAATAAAAATAAAAAAAAATAAAAAAATAAAAACACATACTCTTATTAATAACGCCAATACCATCTGAAAAACGATAAAAAAAATTTAAGTTCGTATTTAAAAAAAGAAAGTTGATGATGATCTCTTGAAGACGACACGTCGGATTACAAACTGGATATCATCATTGGATAGAGCGGAAAGAGAGGCAATGCAAAAGTGCAATTAGTTTTGAAATTCGTTTTTAAATAAGCCCAGGAAAAAAATAAAACGATTTTTCAAAATTTCGGTTTTTTCCGGATATCTCCGTAAATACTCGGAATTTTAAAACTTTCTAAACGGCATATTATTAGGCACCTAAATGCGCAATTTTGCCTTAATTTGACCGACACTGTATCTGTTACGGTTTTCGAGTTCCCCATACATAGACACGAATTCGAGCCACCCTGTACAGACCATAATAAAGACGAATTTTCTTTTATGTGCCAATCATATACAGAAGAGTTCAAATGTCAACGAAATCACATTTATGTTAGATTCAGGTGCCACTAATCATATTGTTAATCAGGATATTTTCCACACATGTTCAGAATTCGAAAAACCGTCACAACAAACCAAGGTTTCACCGAGAAGCGTAAAACCATTGTCCAGTACAGTCCAGCACATTTTCTAACTCACGTGTGTTGAACACTTGGTGCGTGAGAATGTGTGCTGTGTTGTACTGGACAATGGCTTTACGCCACAGTCAATAACTCTTAAAGTATTAGGAATAAGCATATAGTGTGTTACATTAAAAATCCTTAGAATGTTAGGTAGAATCGAAAAATCGAATAAAAAATGGGGGCTAGATTTAAAAAAATGGTTCTATTTGATCTACCCTGTATACTATAGAATTTTTTGTTTACGTGTGCAAAAACTACATAAAAAAACCTACAATTTTGTTTTAATTTTTTTTTGTAGCTTAAAAATTAGCAATGTTAAGGGGGGGGGGGGGGGGGGGGACATTATGGGTGAGCACCTGTACTATGGAAGCATTTTTTTAAAACTATATTATTTATTCCTGGCGATTCTCACCATGATAATTAGATACACCTATAAAATTATTGTATTGTCGTCGGTCCCTGATAAGCCTTCGTTACAGAGCTACAGCCAAAAAACGGTTTTTTCTCCCAAATTCCCCCCTTAGATTAGAGCTCAAGGTAGCCCACAGGTACCACACCTCCAATAAAAATTTGGACCCCCTACCCCCTACCGTCCTCCCGGAATTAATTCTTTTAATATTTCTTCGCCCCCCTCTCCTGCCCGGAAAGGGGGGTTACGATTCCCTGAAAATTTCAGCCCTCTACCTCATCGGAAACATGCCGAACGGATCGCGAGCTGGCGGTCGTCAGTTACAAACAAACATACATACAGGTGAAGCTAATAAAAGCATGTAAAAAACGGTCCTGTCTTTTAATTGTAAATTTTTAGGTCATCATTTTACATTATACCTTAGAAAGTCGTTTTCAGATTATTGTCACAAGTCGCAAAAAATTTAACTTGCATTTTAAATTCTACTAAGCGATAATTGGCTTATTTTACTAGAGATAAATAATGGAATGCCTGAAAATTTAAATATTTTTTAAAATGGCAAGAAAAGCATAGAACTCTCCCCTATGAAGGAGGGTCTAAAAGCCTTCATCTAAATAAATAAACGGTCTAATTTGTAAAGCTTGTTGGCACGTCAAGCTACCGTGACGGCTCCTTTTCATAAATAACCCGGGCAGCGTTGCTTTATCCACTACACTTTGGGCATCAATTAAGGCCGAGATCCTCGTAAACTCCCACCTGAGCTCCGTAGTTCCCGTAACATCTGTTTAAAAGAAGTATAAAAACTTAGTTACAGATTCTTAATAAAGAATCTTTTAGAGGTATCGACTAACTTTTGCTCATAGCCAGGCCGGTGTTGAGAAATAATGTGTATAGATATACAAATTATGTAAATTAAAATTGTTTTTTAACAAAAAGGAATAAGTAATATCTGATTAAGGATAGGTAGTAAAAAGATAAAATCAATAATGGAAATATCTCTTTTTGACATCATTACGTACCTACAAAAATATATCTTTAGTTCTGTAATGTATTTCACTAGAGGCAAAAAAAGTCGAAACGAGTTTCATAACGGAAAGACTTTTTTTGGAAATCAATTTCCGAATACATCCAATTGCAAAATCTAATTTGGATGATAACCAAAAAGAAGCGGAATATAAAGACATGCTTGACCTTTTGCTGGTTCCGAGCATATCGGAAGAGCAGTATAAAAATGCATATTTAGAGGTAAAAATATATATAATGAACTCTTCCAAAAGTTCAGACATCGATGTTTTCATGGAAAAATGTGGAATTCTAACGACAGACTACGGATTGCTTGGTATTTTGTAAATGCTATTAATTGAAGGAAGGTGCAGACAAACCATTGCAAACTAAATATTCAATATTTGAAGAGAAATCTCCTTTAGGCGTGCTCAGCACCTTTTTTCCTGGATAGCAATTAGCAAATTAAACTAACCCATTTTATAACTCGCAGTGTAACGGTCATTTGGTCATTGATGGGAAATTGCAATTAATAATGCGCAATTTTTGACATACGATACATCGAATATTGACAATCGATATTTTTAAAAATTCGAACGGGAAGTATCGATATTTTTAATATCGATGATTTTATTTGTCAATTAAAAAGCAGTGAAAATTTAAAAAAAAAGGGAAAATATAAATTTAATAATAAGCACAAAAGTACATATTGAAATACAAATATTAACCAAAAAAAAGTGAAACACTACAACGTGGGGTGTAAATCTTTTAAAATATGCTTGAATCACAACTATGCAAAAATAGCAGTTTTGACAATTTGTGTCCTAAAAGTTATTACTTTTTTTCTTTTCTTCTAATTGGCGCAAGACCTTCCCTTCAGCTTAGAAGGAACCGAGAGTGAATAATCTCAAATTAAAAGGAAAAAAATTAAAGTTTGGGAATTTAAAATTAAAATGGAATGAATTTACGTGTGTCGATACGTAGGCTAGAACGAGTTGTCGCCGAGCGTACAAATTAGGCCCTAGCTCAAATGTCAGAGAGTTGGGGTGGGTTTATTTATTTAAGGCACCACGGGCTTGTAGACAGCACAAGTAAGAAATACCCCAAAGTTGAAATATGGAACTCGTTTTAGCTTAATTCGCGACAAAATAAAAAGTAACAAAATTAAGTTAGAAATTAAATCAGATTTGATTGCCAGAAATTTTGCAGTATTAACAATAAAAAAATAAATACTCAAAAATTAATCAAAAACAAAGTCAGTAATAAGCAAATACTCAAATATTAATAAAAAAAACAAAGTCAGTGATAAACGATATCAAGGAAAGTAAAATCCGTAAATACAGAACGTTTCAATAATTGAACACAAGTAATAAAAAAAATCAGATACTTGCTACTTTTAGCGACTTTCTCCTCTGGAACGTTACTACTTAAGGGAAGTTCAGGTAATTAAATAACTAAATGAAAACAGGTGAATGCGATAACCGTAAAGTTGGTTTATTCTCAAAAAGAAATGGTTGATTACAATCGTATTATAAAGATAAAAAAAACTAATGAGTTGAACACTAAGCAAAAGGTAAGACACAGACATGGTTCGAAACTTGAAAATCAAAGGCCCGGCTGGAGAATCATTCGAAAAGGTAAAATCAAACAAATATTTCCAGCCGGAACCAAAACTGCGCTCTTTTACGAGAGGTGGACTAAAAGTGACGCCAGTAAATCTGAAACTCAAGGAGCAGATCCACGAGAATCCCCACTTCGAAAATCTCGCTCCACCAATGAATACATGGCTTGACAAGTCACATGTTCCTCTTAATAATTCATCCATTTAGACAATAGAAACCTGGGATTTCGATGTATCGGCATCTACCATAAAAACTTCTTGGAGTAGCCAAAAGGGCATTGTCGTTAAAACTAGATGGAGTGGATCTAGTAAAATTTCCTAATTATTACGAAGGTAATTGAGTAACCGACACCCAATCCAGTATGCGTTAAGGTTACCACCTATCATTTGCCCGCGACGTCAAAGATTCTCGGCAACATAGTTATATTCACGGTAACATGGCTATGCGGAATCAGAAACGCCAGAAACCACATACTTTAATCTCGGGGTTCTTACGCGCCAAATTCAATCCGTCCAAAATTGAAATTTGTATAGCGACGCAAATTTTACACTTGATTGGTCCGACCAGAATATCGTCGGAGCGACACGAAAGCCGGACGGGACCTACGAGGGTTTTACGCTAATAAATATAATTGCGCTTGAAACTATAGGGATGGCGACGAGTTCTAATGTTATTTTCGCTTCGATATACGATAGCCAAATCGATCCCTGACAAAGTCTATAAAACCGCTCAGAGCAATAAATTGCTACTTATGACAAAAAAACTTGATTTTAGTAAATTCTAGAAATTTTTAAGTAGTTTTGGGGCATCGACCCCTTTCACCACATCAGGTATGGCAAACTACTACTCAAAGGCGTTGTTTTTGAAAAGAGTCTTGCCGATGGGACTGAAGTTGCTACAACGCATAAGTATTTTCATTCTATCTTCGATAGTCGACGATAAACATTCTTCATCTTCTCCCAAAATCTTAACGAATTGTCTTGAAGTTTTGCTAATGGACGTTGAAGATACTGGGTGAGCTCAACGGATTTATCATCACCATGGCCATACATTTTCAAATTCTTTTTACCACTTTATTGTGATGGCTCCAAATGCTGAATTTTTTCGCTAAAAAAATCAATAAGCAGTAAAGGTCATCACAAACATTTCGGCATAACACCGTAGCAGAAGAGCATAAGGGTTTCGACCAATCACAGTTGATATATCGAACGAACATATGACTAAAACAAGAGTGTTTAATTGGCCGCGCATGGCCCAACCGCCGTAATTATTCATTCTTATGGATAATTCTTATGCAAAAGTTATATAGCGTTTGATATATCGGCTGTGATTGGTCGAAAACCCGTATGCTCTTATGCTACGGTGTTATGCAAAGTGTCTGTGATGGCCGTAAGCACTACCCTAATGTAAATCCAATCCACCACACCGGACCCAACCGCACCTTCTACCTTCATTTACCTTTTACATTTTCTTCTGCTTTTTTATATGAACTTTAGCGGAAAAAAGCGTTTATTAATCAGCGTCGGCCGCTGAATCAAAATTTAAGGATATTGGCGGACGCCTTAGCCTTTGTACCGATACCGCGTGCCGTCTGCCGCAGTAGGTCGTACACGTAAGTAAATGTAAGTGAGATAGAATGTAATTTCTTCTAAAAATTTGTAATTTATTAATTGGAACTGGTAGATTTCTTTGCAATTATTTTTTGTTTTAAATTAAAATGTAAAATCTAAGTTAAAAAAACATCAAAATAAGACATCGTGAAATATATCGATGTCAACTAATAATATCGAATGATAAAACATCGATTCAAACATCGAAAATCGAAATACAAAAATCTACTACTACGTTGGGGTTTGGAACTTTCGGCAACATGCACTAAAAACAGAGTTTCATCCACAATACCGAAACAGAATTTTTGCACTCGACGCGCGTTTCGCTAACCATGTTAGCATCATCAGGAGATGATTAAAACTGTTTTAATCATCTCCTGATGCCTTGATGATTAAAACTGGTTTAATCATCTCCTGATCCCTTGATGATGCTAACATGTTTAGCGAAACGCGCGTCGAGTGCAAAAATTCTGTTTCGGTATTGTGGATGAAACTCTGTTTTTAGTAGCAAGCTCTTTAGGAATAAATCCTCCTGAGCATGGGAAACCTTGTATATCGATAGAAACTATTTTCTGCTCAGACATTTTTCACAGTACGTTACTAGGCTAGGTATTATACGATACTAAAAACGCTTATGATTGCTCTGATGTTAAATAATCGTTACATAGACAAGAATTCGAATCGGAGCGTCCGATGATGACCGAGTCTGTTTTAAATATGAAGTAGCCCAGGTCGGCCATGTTTGTCACTGTGCAAGTCGTCAACTATCATTTTTCAACCGTCATTTGTCAAACGTCAAATGTCCGATACCACGCCTTAAATATGATGTAGCCCACGTGGACGATTTTTGCTACTGCGCACCTCCTCCGCGGCGGAGGATGGTGAACGAACATACTATACCTACTTTTAGTAACAAAAATCTATGTTTTCAAAACATCCATACTTCGTGCGCATCCCTAATTCCAATTTCAATATGCATTCAACATAGTGGATCACCCCAATTATTTTATTATAGAAATGACGAAAAGAACTTTCTATATTTCAGAAAATTTTCTAACTTCAACCCTCACCTTACAAGTACTTCAAAGTAATTAGTGAAAAAGACTTAAAAAGAATTTATTTTAATATAAACCCATTTATTTAGTAATATTATAATAACATTGCACTGGTGAAAATTTGCAAATTAACGAGTAAAATGACAATATCAGCACGTTTACAACCGATAATGTAATTTGAATTTTACTCGAACAATATTCACTAGTAGAAAAACTTGATGGCAGAATGATTTAATTTAAAATTCAATTTTGCATCGCAACAAATGGCTGCATTAACAATTAATAATTAATACATAAAAAAGTATTTCAATCTGTATATACATACCGCAATAAATGTATACAATTATTTGGCTGGGCAGAGTAAAAACCCACTGAAGTTATGCCTTATAATGGCTAGGAATATATGCGAGTAAAATGTAGTCGTAGCTCTATTATTACTGGATATTTTGCGTCTCATATCCAAAAAATAATAAAATACAGATGAAAGGTTGAGCGATGGAGGTAGGAATTCACTTGGTTCATTAAAACTAAAATAATGCTACTGGCTATTTATGCAGAGCGATGAATTTTTATCAATATTCTTGAAAATAATTAAATGGTAATTACTTCTATTGGTTTCCATTTCACTTCTTGTTCTCCTCTTTCATGGAACATTATGCCAAGTTAACAAATAATTAAATTTCCGCTAGCTAAGACAAAAAGCAAGCTTTCCATCGCTTGTTTTTTGTCCAAATAAAAAATAATAATAATGCCGTTTTCAATTAAGGTTATTCACAGTGTAATGTTCTGCAGCTTTTATATTAATAAATAGAGAAAGCTTTGGGATTACTTTGAAATTAATAATTAACTCAGCATAAAGCACAGAGGCGCTATTAAACAGAATTCTAATCTGTTGGATTAATATAGTTTTAGATAGATATGCATTAGACAAACAGATAATAATAGAGGCGCAAAAGAAAATGAACATTCTAATTAAAACTTTATCTCATTAAATATTAAATTTAAAGCAAATCGAATTTAAATTGATTCTCTTTGCATATGGCATCTAAAAGATGCGGCTCATTTCTGAAAGTTCCGCTTTATCTTCTTTGATTTTGATTGCTTTGTTTTATAATTCAATTTTGTGCATTATTTTATACTAGTTGGCTTATTCGAAAAGTTTTTATCCTCTTTTTTTGGATGTGCTTATGCAGGTTTGGAGGATGATGGTCGAAATAATTAATCTCTGCTCAGATCTATGTAAGCTTCTGGAAGTTAAAAAGTACTTAATCGTCATTAGATATTCTTTAGTTTCAGCTACACCTACGAAAGCTACTTTATAAACCACTCCTTTGTTTGAGCATTTAAAAATGATATATAAAAGTTTTCAATTTAAAACATTCCAAACTAAGCAACATTTAACTAGCGTTGGAATAGTGACCTAGTCTGACTTTCTCATTGGACAAACATTGAGAGATAAATTATTTCAAAATGGTCAAAAATATCGATTTTTATCTTTTATTGATAAATAAAGAGTTAACAATTTGTAATAATAATTATTATAGGATGAAAATTGCTTTTTCCGTTGAAATTATATGTTGCTGTTTTTATTTCTTGTAAATTGTATGGTCAGACTTAAGCAGCCCATAGTTACGTTATCGTTTTGCAGTAAAAAGGTAGGAAAAGAAAGAGAAGTTTTTATTTTGTATGAAATCAACTATCAGTATTTTTTTTGATTCGGGGAAAAAATTGTCTTGTGTGTCTTGGAGAAAAATATATAGCTAGAATTCGGCTGGCCCAACAGGGATAATATTACTTTTCCTAACATTTATACCACAAATTATTTTAATGCTCTTTTAAATCGTCTATATAATATATAAAGGTATTTCCCCCCCTAAAGTAAATTTCAGTTTCCTGTAATGGAGTATGCATAGTGGCTAGTGCAGGAATTTCGAAATTCTCCCGGCTTTTCTCGAATCCCAGGGTTATCCTGAATTGGACTACGCACTTAGTGGCCGGATTGGCGCCCGGATTTTCAGTGGTCCGGGAATCCGGAATACGCCGTAATTGTCATGTACAAGCGGTGAAATGTGCATCTGTAATGGGTCGTTTATCTTGTGTCAAACTATGTTCCGCCACGTCGAGAGGGTTTTGTGATAGTTCCATATGGTATAAATGATTTGGCTATTTTCACGTAAAGGATGACACGGGTCACGAAATTTGGTCAAAATTATGTGTTACCACCTGTAAAATTGAGCGCTTTTGACAAAAAGTCTACAAGATTGATTAGATATCACAATTAATTGTATAGAGAAAAATGCCTGTTCTAAACTCTTACAAAAGAATATAAGAAGAGGGAGTATTGTCTAATTTTCCCAAAGATCGAGATATTATATTTAGGTGTGGTAGATATTTACATCAATTTGGTGAACCAATTTATGGTAATTTCAATGTCGTTACTCTTGACTCAAAGGTTTTTGTTATATTGCGTCCGCTAAAAAATAGTGTTACAATAAGAGTGCCATATATTACCGTCCTATAAAGTTGTAGTTGGATTTTTTTGTCATTTCTACCGTGCAGAGTAAATCAATGAGGCTTTTCATCGGCAGTGTTCAATTTATCCACGGGTCTTTAACTTTAATTAGAAAAGTGCATTTTGCCAACTGATTGACATTGTCAATGATATTATTTATGATTTTCATTTTCAAAAGCAATTCGGTTTGGGAAAATAATATTCCATTATGAATATACTTACCCCGTCTAAAGTATACACAATATATATCAATCAACATGCAATTATATAATGCTTTTCAGTCAGCTAATAAGTAATCCAAAATACCTCATTTAGTAAAAAGTAAATAAAATTCAAGTAAAACCCAATTAAACAGCTGAAAGACTTTTTGTCCCAAGGTGTGCAACAGAGGTTTAACCTTGCGATATTGATGTCGTTTATTTTCCGGATACTCCTTTTTCAACGCTCGAGATAAAATTGATTGTAGCGGGTTAGAAGAAGGGGGAAGACTTTTCTCCACAAATGAAAATGCCAATCTTTAGATCAGGAGTAATGCATTTCGATGAGTTCACTCATCATCATCAGACCCACACACTGCCTAGCTACAATGTTTACATAGCATAAACATTGTAGCTAGGTAGTATGTGAGACTGATAATGATCTAATTTTTATTGTGCATACAGAAGCATTATCATCGCTAATTAAAAAACTCAGATTTCAAATTTACAGCTATCGTAGTCGACTTCTATCATTTCATAAATTTCACGATCATGTCGAGGCTTCCACTTTTCCGATTTACTGCCACGTGATGATCTAAAATGAGATATAATATTCTTCAAGGCGGAAGAAAAAACACTATTTAAATATATAAAAATGCTTTGCAGTTCATTACTACAAGTGACAATGTTTGATGGCATGACATTCTTTTCTTTTAAGCTCGTGTATGTCTGAACATTTTGATCACACATCATGCATTTTCGGGTATTTATCTAATCGTTGCATATATTTATATATATTAAAAATGAATCCGTCAATGATATTTGAAAATAAGCTGCCCAAAAGCGCATCAATTAGTAGGGTGCGAATGACAAAACCACGAACAAACACAATCAAAGGATCAGGAATAAACTTTTGCAATGCCCCAGTGACAGCTTAAACAGCTTTGCTATGGGATGAGAGTGCGCAAGATTGAAGGACTTAAAGTGACTCTTAGTTATAGTATATTACCCTACTTTAATTAAAGATACTCCTCTGAGCTAAAAATATGAACTTAAATATAAATGACTAGGCAGTCATGTGTCGAATCTCACATATTTATAAATTGCTATTATAAAGTTCTTCTTGTCTTGCTGGGCAGAATCAATCGTTAAAATACATGACACTATTTCCGTACCGTCCCATATCCTAAATTCGAGAAAATGTTCTTATTGCCAGCAAGATGCACGGTGAACGATTTAATAAAATTCACTTCAACTAGAAGTGACACCCAAGGCCCATGTATATAGTTTCCATAACAAAGATATTAAAAGTATTGAAAATATTGCATATAAATAAGAAATTAAACAAATTTTCGGAATTAATATCAGTTACTCTTGAACTTGCAGGTTTCGTGCTTCGGAACATCATGGTCTTCCCTCCAGGGCAATTTAACGATGTCCGAGTTGTCCTTCGATTTTTCAGACACAGGCAGCGATGAGTCAGAGTCGGTGAGTATTTTTCAAATGCCCTAGTTTAACGATTTTCTTATTGTGTTATTATTTTATCAGTCATTGAAATTATAACGATTTTAAGAATCAAGTTCATAGACAACTTTGCTTAATAGCATAACCTAATTGATTCAAGAAACAACTCCTAAGATATTGTTTGAAATTTATTGTTTCTAGTCAAATTTACCAATTTCGTAAATTGTTTTTTCGATCGAATACAAAATTTGGACCGAACGAATAATAATTTTAGAATTATTGAGACTAAAAAATGAGAATGAAATTATAACTACCAACAGAAACCGCAGTCTGGAATATTTAAGACAAATTATGTGATGCGGGAATTACCATTTACTACAAGTAATAAATGCAAGGAATAATGCAAGGTAAAATAAGCCCAGTTTGAGAGAAAACTTCAATTGCTGTCCCACTGAATTACTGCTAAGCTGAGCAATTTCAGAAGTACGGATTGTCTTGATGGCACTTGGCACTTGAAGAATAAGGTGACGAGATTTATATTATAATATAGAAAGCTGTTAATTTTAGCATGGTTCTTGTTTCACAGATCAATTCTAAGAGTAGAAACGAATAATTGCAAGGTCTAATCTTGCAAGTTGTCTTAGATAATAGATACGTCTCTTATATATCTTTAACTTCATCTGCTCTTCCGGTTTACCACTTCAAAGGATTACTACTACATCATTTTTATAAATCCTTGTTTAATATTCAAATCTTCACACAAAAAGCAACATACAACATAGGACTTACATGTCGTATCTTCAAGGTAACATTTTCCTGAAGTAGATCAATGTAAATGTAAAATCAAGAACCATGAAGACACTCTAATTTGTACCCTATTCTCGAATCTGAATCATGAATTGCATCCTGTTCACATTTCGTTTCAAATCTCTAATCGAAAAGATTCAGATCTCGACTTCGTGACGAGAATCATGTAACTTATAATGCGGACGTGTATTTCTATTATTACTTTATATTTTAATATAATATAAGGATGGGGTACAAGAAAGAAAATAATGTTTTCTAGTATACCTATACCTACCAGTAAAATATGTAACGTTGCTTTGGGGCTTTAAGGGAGAATTATTATTATTAACATTATTCACGAAAGCAAAGCTGCTAGTTTTTTTCCAGGCACGTGGAATAGATCAAGCCAGATGAAGCTTTTGACAATCTATTAATTTTACTTGGAAACTCTTGAACTTTCGGTAGGGATCAGACAATAATTTTCATTACGGTGTCGAATAAAAAACAACGTAATATTATGCCATCATCTTAAGATCGATAGGTCGACGTCCGATTTTATTAGAGCGATACTTAACATCATTAATTTTGCAAAGTAAGAACTTTCCAAGCTCTCTTTGTTAAGAAATGTTTTACTCGAGTTGAATGCCAATACACTTTCCGGATTTTGTTTAATGGTTTTGAGTTGCTACGCGCCTCCATTGTATTATTATTTAATGATCCTCTTCCTTTAAGAGGTTTGAATTGAAAGGCCTAAAATAGGCTGCTGAGGTGATTCCGTGAATAGTCGCACTGTTTTTATACTAATAATAAATTGCTTTTTACGCACTAACGTAATCAAAACTTTGGAGCACAAAAACAATAGGTATTATGATGGTTGCGGGTTAAATATAGGGTGCCCAAATAATATACCAGATGAAAAAGATTTTTAAGTAATAATGATAGTTAGTCTAGGTGACTAGAATCACAGGATAGATTATTGATTCTTCATCACACATGAATGAATTAATGAATAATCTAAGGCGGTGTTAATACACTGCGACCGGTACAGATCTATTGTGTCTCCCTTCCATGGTGCTTCCGTTGATGTGATTCTCAATCAGCGTATCTCATCCAGCTTCAGGGCTTTGATAAAGATAAGTAGTCTGGATGGTTCTATGGATGGAAGTTCCTGCTGTTCGACGATGCAGCACCCGAAGCAGGACATTCACCTGTTCGCGACCGCCTCGCACTCCGTGAGTAGGTGTTCCGGGGTTTCCTCCCCTCCTCACCGAACCGGCAACTATCCTCGTGTCTTCTCAACCGGCAATGACCCGCAAAAAGGCTGGTGAGAATGCGTAAATTGTTCTTACTCAGTGTTATAAGGTGTTTTGATCTTCTTGGATGAGGGAACCCTAAAAACACCTTTGATTGCCTTAACCCTGGAAAGCGTTTCCATAGATTGATTCACTTGATTCGCTCTTCGTTCCTGAATTCTTCCTCGTAAGTGTGCGTTCCTATGCCACAGAAAGGTTCCGGTCCCAAAAGCGGAGTTTGTGCTCCTACTTTTGCCAATTGGACTGCTTTTTCGTTGCCTTCTATCCCAGCTGTCCTGGTATCCATTGAAGGGATAATTTGTTATTCTTGCGTAGTTCATTTAGCCTATCTAGGCATTCCCACAGCATTCTGGAGCTGATTGTTGATGAGCTCAGCGCTTTGATAGCTGCTTGACTGTCTGAGAAGATGACACTCATTTTTTCTATACTTTCTGTCGAGGTTGAACTGCGCACGTCTTCCTATGGCGTGTATTTCCGCCTGGAATATGTCCGGATGTTTTCCCGTTGCTTCAGAGAATTTGGTTCTTGGTCCAAATAATCCGGCTCCGGTTCCCTGTTTAGTTCTTGCCCCGTCTGTACACCATGTGATGGTACTTCGATATGAGATTGCAAGTGGTGTTCTTTTTCCATTCTTATCTACTTCTTATCCCGACCGTGAAGTATTTTTCAAAATTGTATCTTTTGATTATATCGTCTCAGGGGAGCCCAAGAAGAGGTATATGCTTTGTCAGGGATGTTAACTCACTCTTTCTAAGCCATCCTTCCTTGCCCGCTCCCTCTCTTGTGATTCTAATTATTACTTTTCTAGCTGATCCCTCTAAAACAATGTGTAGATCTGCGGGGTCCACAATTGACTCGATTGCTGCTGTTGGGCAAGTTTTCATTGCGCTTATTATGCTTATGCAAGCCAGGCATTGTACTTTGTTGAGAGCTGATTTTTACCTCTGCTTTTTCGTTTCCTTGGACCAGACAATCGACCAGTAAAGTAGGGTTGGTCTTACTATCATTGCGTACATCAATCGCAGGATTTCTGGTTTACATCCCCAGGTTTTTCTTGCAAGGTTTTGGCACACCATAAGGGCTATGGTAGCCTTAGTTACATCTCCTTCAATGTGATTATTCCATTTGAGTTTGCAGTCCAGCGTTATGCCTAGATATCTGACTTCCAATTCCGGTGTAATATTAGTCCAGTGTATTCGGATAACTTCTATTCTCTCTTCCTATAGAAGCATAATATGGTTGTTTTCGATGGGTTTATTTTCAGCCCCACTGTTTGGCATAATTCTTCCATTGCTTTGAGTCCAGCTTGAATGAGTTCACATATTGTAACCTCAAACTTTCCTCTTGCTGTGATGACAATATCATCACATATTATGGTATTATGCGCAGTTTTGGCTTTCGAATTGTCTGAAAAATTGGAAGTAGACTCTATGTTCATTGCTCTTAAAATTTCCTATTTTTGGTTGGTGTGAGTGTAAATATTCAGTGGAACTAAAAGCATAAAATTTCAAGAAATTGAAATCATGATACCCAAACAGTATTTTAGTTGAATTAGCCAAGTGGTCGGGCTGCTAAGACATTACAGTTTAATTTTTACAAGGCTCTACCGCAATTGAAAGTTGCTCGTCATTTTCCGGCATTAATCATGCTGTCGATAGACCAAAATCTGCCTAGACCTGGATTCCTCAATCGTGACGCCATGTGGATATTTTCTACAGTCTGCTTACGACAATCCTTATGGGATGCTTCAAATTTTGTTCCGAATACCCTTTTATGACAAATTTTGATTCATCACTGTCAATTATCTTCTTTGGTTCAATTTCCTTTAGATTTTACCCAACTAAGCGTTTTCTTTTTGGGCTTCTGTGAGCATTGGTTTCTCTTTCACCTAGCTAGAAATACATAATTATGAAACTTATCCTAAATAACTATCCTAATTATCTCTATTTGGACCTATGAATAATATTTACCTTGTAGAATTTACAACCAGATAATGTCTGTAGCATTTTCTGGATATATTTAAATCTGCTTCTGGGTTCCATTGGATTTAAATGTTCCGTAAAAGGTCTTTTCTTTAACGTCTATAAATTTTAGAGAGGAGTCTTAGTTTTCTCAATCAACGAAAAACGCTACTTTGTTGTCTGTTTCACAGATTCAATCGCGCATAAGTGGTCTTCGTAGCACTCACCCACGTCAGATATCTCATTCAACCCATCGTAAATGTGGCGGATACACTCGTGCATCACTCTCGAAGCAAAGGGCTCTCAGTGGCACTCTGCCATGTACATTCTCTCCTTAGCCTCATCGGAAAGATAATGGAGAGATACACTCATGCTAAAACTTTGAAAGTGGCGCTCGGTCACGGAAACTCTCTCTATCCCCATCAGAATGATGGCTGACTCAATTTCGATAAAGTAAATTTGTAAAAGTAGTAGCGCTTAACTCTTCAAAATAAATGATTCCCGTGGCACCATGTAGATTCTCTCGCTTGCCCCATAGTAAATATGACGAATACACTCTTACTTAAACCTTGGAATAAGTGTTCATCGTGGTGCTCGATTACCTAAATTCTCTTTCTAGCCCCATCGGAATGATGGCGGACTCAATCTCGTTAAGGTATTCGAACTTAACTTGTGTTTTGCCACTCTCTACGTGTAGTGAGGCACACTTAAACATGAGCTCCATTATGCTACCTTTGTAAATCGACAGTTTTCCTTCTAGACTCGTACATGATGATCTTTTTCAATGCAGAAACTTTCTCTTCTCTAGTTAAGAACCCCCTAAAGTCATCGTGTAACACAGTTTTCAATAATTCAATGATGCCAGTTGCATCATTTCAATTGACTCGAGAATCCAATAACGACCTTATAATAGTTGTTCCGGGGAGAACCAAGAGAAAAAAGCGTGAAAACTATCATTTAACTTGCAAGAAATTTAGTTAGTGAGGTGAATCCAGTGACTTAAGGCGTCCTTCCTGTTTTCATCGGTATGGACAAGCGTTGAACTGTCAATGCTGTGAACTTATGATACAACTGTTCAACAATTGAACTATGTTGGTCAAGTAATAAATCTAAGGTACATAGTTATCTATTGTGGGCAGTAAGGTAGCATTTAATTCTGTATTTGTATTTTATCTCAGCATTCTACCAGTCAATCAAGCATTTAATCAGCTGTTCCGTAGGAACTTTGATAAGTATTGGGGAGCAGTTTTAATAATTGAAATTTAATTGTAATTTAGTTTTAATGTTAATCGGATTTGTTTTCATTTCAAAGCCACTTTAGAATCAACCCTATGGTAAATTATATGACCCACGTGCGGTCTCTGTTGCGAAAATCGACTAGCATTCGAACACATTTGAACTTCCGTATAAAACATATCGCAACCAGCTCAGATTGAAAATAAAGTCCCATCTGAATTAACTTTTTCTTGAATTAAACACTAAGATGCAGGATGCATCATTTAAAAGCACTAACATCTTAATCCTCATGCTTTTTAATAGGCCTGGAAGATGCTGTGATGTGCATGATAAATATGAAAAGTATTTTAGGACAATTTTTTCGGTTATGTTGAAACCAACAATTATAGAAATTTGGACTTCTCTAACTAATTTCAATTATTTTCTAAAACATTGTGGGGTAGGAATTTTCTATCGTATATATGGCTTGAATCCGTCGCAGTTTCAAAGCCTAATTTTGGATTATTTATATCCAAATTTTTCTACTAGGGAGAAAAGCGAGTCGCTGACGTATGTTTACAGACACAGCCTATCAAAAACACTTGATATGAAGGACGGTATGGCATATATTTCGGATTTTCCGTGTTCCACAAATGGAAGATATCATCAAAATAATTTTGATTAAATTTTCTGGGCACGTTCCTTTTAACATTCTTTGGAGCCCCATCGAAATTAGCAAGTTTTTATCTTTTTCTTGAAAAATTTATTGTTTGTCGTGAATGTGCTTAAAAAATCGCACAAGATGACATAGAAATAAATATACCTTTTATACAGGATGAGCTCTTTGAATTTAATTTCACGATTACAAATTTTGACACGACACGTCACTACATATTTTATTACTATGAAACCGAACGATCTATGCCAAATGCCAACCAAACTTTCGTAAGTTATAGGAAGGGGTTACGGTTAAAATATCTCAAAAACCCCATCAAACCGACTGAAAATACAAAATGACTTAAGCTAGTTTTACACTTATCCAAGTTCATGTCAAAGAACTTGGATCAAAGTTATTGTACAATTTATATGATGAAGACAAAATTTGACGGCACCGTTTTACACTTGTGAATTTCGTTGACGCCAATGATGTTTCTAAAATGTTACCAACTGGCACCTTACCACATTTTTAGGTTATGCTAAATTGGATATTTTAACTTGATAAATTTGATTATTGTGTTGTCATATAATAATGAAGACATATATTTCTTTAAACAGAAATAAAGCTGCAGCTCTAGCTATAATTATTTCGGCTGGTTTTAATATGTGTATGTTGGTACCCCCGAATTTGATCAAATATTTGATGAAAAATTGGACGTGTTCTAAATGCATCAAAGAACTTTGACAAGGCGACCTTGAAGTTATTTGATATCAAAGTCCCGTATTACATTTGCGAAATTCATTCAAGGCCGACTTGTCAAAGTTATTTGACATGAACTTGGATAAGTGTAAAACTAGCTTTATGAAATGAAAGCTATACTCTGTCTGAATACTTTTTGACGCAAGTATTTTAATGGGACCGTAGCGTAGCTCAGAGGTGAAGCATTCACCTAACATGTGAGTGGTACGTACAGTCATCGATGTCCGGTACTTCCAAGAGATTTTTTTTTATTTTACTTAGTTTTTAATATCATGCCGTTCTTGACGTTTTCACCTCTATCGGGTGATCTTAAGCACACCCGTAATGTATTTATTTTTTGGTAAATGATGCTCTAAAGCAGTAATGATATCCACTTTTGTCCAAATATTTCCGACAGTTTAGCTAGAGAAAAAATGTGTTAACTCTGCTTAAGGTAGAATCAACTTATTTTGCAAACAAGTTTTAAAAAGACTTGTCCAAAAATATTTGTTCAAGTTTGGACGTCTTAGGGACAACATATCGGCTGATCAGTTTTTCAAAAATAAACTAAATCGGTGCAAAAGGAAAAAGTTATTAATGTTTAACAAAAGTACATCTTTAATATGAGCATGGTACTATTGGAAAAACGCATTTTACTATTGGAAATTTGAAATAGAATGGGTGAAGAAGTTTGTAAAATACATAAAATATGTGTGACACTAAACTAAATGCTGGCTGAGATTAGCAGAAGGCTTAGTTTAAAGATTAAGGCAGAAAAAGCCATTTTTAGTTTTATTACATTCTCCTCAGTTTTATGTTTAAAAATAGGGTCACAGACTTAATAATTCATCTATGTTTCGTTTAGAGTTTCAATCCAATTATATTCTAATAAAAATCCATGTACTTTCCACAATTCAATGCTCCATCGTTAAAAACTGCTTTTATTGAGAAGAATGGAAATGCGTCTACTAGTTTCGTCTACGACTTGTTCAACGATTTTTGTATGTATTTTTAAAGCAGTTTAGAAATATTATTTAATAAATGTTTTTCGTTGCAAGTATTTGGCTTTTGTGAGCAAGAGCAGAATATTAAACTTAATATAGAGAATTATCATATTTTGAATGAAAATCTAATTTTCAGGCACTAGTGTGGGAGCCACTAATAAATGTTTATCAAAAAAGGCTTGGCAAACTATTTCGGCTATTTTTTTTTCCATCCACACACGCACTCGCACACTCACTGGTGAGCATAACAAGGACAAACATATTCTCTTTTTTTTGGATTGTTATCAAATAATATGTAATATTTCCATTTCGGTTGATTTGCAATAATTAAAAAACAAACTCATTATTTTTAAGCATAGATAAGAAATTTTAACAAAGTATAATTTGTTTACCTTATTGTTCCCTTCTCCCCTTGGGTAGGAAAAAAGAACTACCTAGATAATAAACACATTATATTTGCACAGGAATTTTTTACATTTTTTACATACTATTATACATATTATTTACATATTTAACTGTGAATTTTGAATAAAATGTGCCTGAATTAACGCACTTCTAAAATTTATATTAAATACAAATTCTAGATTTGCGTTAAAATATAAGCACACATTCCCCAGCATATTCCTGTTCAGGATTAAATTTGTAATTTGATAGTTTTAAATAAACTATAAAGAACGGAAAATTCCAATAAAAAAATAATAACTGTAAAATTATCTTAACAAATTAATATCTTGAGTTTGTCCCCCACAACATGGCTTCCAAACGTGACGATTTAAATCTCAAAAAATCCAAAAACCCTTTCAATTAAGTAGATAAACTGTAAAGGGCAGTTTCCTTGTTCCTTTAGTTATTTAATTGAAGCCAAAAAAATATTTCCTATTGTCAATAGGTTAGCAAGGCACCAGATATATCAATGTTAAATCCTCAAAAAGTATAATTATTTAAATATCAAGATCAGTCGCACACCAGATATATCAATGTTAAATCCTCAAAAAGTATAATTATTTAAATATCAAGATCAGTCGCACACCATCCTTTAAATTATTTAAATCCTTAATAAGTCACAGAGCCGTATTCTAACAATTAATTCCGAGTAAAGCTGGAGAGCTTTGGGAAACTTCCAGTCCCCAGTAAAGCTGGCGATGCCGACGGTTTCTATAATAGCTTGGTATTAGGGCAAATAATCGAGGACAGATGGCGCAGAAGGTTGAGATGGTGCAGTGCTATTTTTATGGAATATACTATACTTGGAAATTAGACTGATTTTCATAATACAATCATGACTGATTTCCCCTGACAGTTGTCAGACTTCAGCTCTGAATAAAGTAACGACTATTACAAATTACAATAAAAAATATTTATTGTGCGTTATGTTCGAAATTATTTTTTTTTAATCAAATTTTTTACCCAAACTTCGTAATTTCTACGTAATTCCCAGTGTTTTATCTCCAAATATGTAAAAACATTTTAAGTGTAATTTTAACCTACTAATACTACGACATGTACTACCAGGAAGTAGATATTCGGTGGACCTCTCTACTCTTATGGTGAGGAGAGATGGCTCACATGAAGAAGTGGGAGATAGATCGCATATTTAGGTTCCAATGTTAGTATGTAGACGGTCTTTCATGTAGTCTTTTTTGACTTACAGAAATGCCTACCAAGTAAGAAAGGGAAACTCTAAGCGAGGCCAATGGACCGAACAACAACTGGCAGGTGCGGTAAGGACAGTACGTTCTAATGAAATGAGAATAAACAATGCTACACGTCATTGTGACATTCCATTAACCACACCATAAAGAAAAAATGCGAAAAATAACTAAAAGAAATGTACTCTAGATCCATCTTCTATTAGAGGATTAGCAGCAGCTCACATAAAGGAGTTGCTCTCACTAGAGAAGATGTACATATCATGGCTTTTAAACTAGCCGAACCCCTTGGCATTCTACATAAGATTAACACGAATCTTAAAAAAGATGGATATACATGATTGAGTTTATTTCTTCTTCGGGATATAGATTTACCGGTTAGAAAGGCTAAAAGAGTGTTACTTTCACGGTCTCAAGGAACGTGTCCTAAAGATGTGTAAGGTTACTTTTCTCTCTTAGAGTTCGCTCTTATAGAAGTTAAAGTTTTAAATAAGCTCGGCCATATTTTTAATATGGACAAGACTGGATCATAGCTCAATAACAAGCCAGGACACGAATGAAGGGGTCTAAATGAACGAGGCGAAACCATAAAAGTTATATTCTGCTGTAATGCTGAAGGTACCTGATGGTATACCCCCAAAGTCAATCAATGTCTGAAATGTTTTTTCAACTTGGTTAAAAGAGCGGTTTGTTCCACAAAAACTTAAAGGTAATGCTTCACTGATTGTAAATGGTCACTTACCTCGCTACAATGGCCGTCGAAGAAAATGGAATTACTTTATTATGCCTTGCTAGTCACACAACACAGTTCTTACAGCCAATCGACAGAGCCTTTTCCAAATTTTTGACATCAACTTATCAATATGCCTGTAATTTATACATCAGGGATAGCGCGGAAAAGGAAATTACTCGGCTTCAGTTTGGTGATTTACTTGCTACGTCGAACAAGTCTGCTACAGTTAGCAATGCAGCTTTTTCTTTTAAATTAACTAATATTGTACCATTAAATCCAACTAATATATAAATGAACGTGAGTGTAGAAGGAGTGAGTATCAGTTCACACGTGAACCACTTAGAGGTCAGCAAACCAAAACTAAAAGCTAAGGCTGATTGTAGCAATTTGAGTGACAGTCAGCTGGATATAGATGGAGATCTTCCGAAATAATATCATCGCCTAACTTGTACGGTTTAAAATTATTCCAGAAAAATTATTGGTGGAAGTTTATCCATTAAAAACAAAAACCTACAGTGGTTTTGAAAAAATCCATTCCGACAGCTAAGGAAAATACATGTAAGGGAGCAATAGAAACTTCTGATGATTCTGCAGCAATGAATATCCACTATGGTACAGATATGGATTTTTCTGATACCGAATGCTGCGTGGGGTGTTTAGAAGTCTACTCACGGACATTAAAATCAGATGACCGGATAAAATTCATTCACTGTGACAAATGGCTTCGCGAATCCTGCAGCAAATACGTTAACTTTTGCGATTCTTCTTTGCAAAATAAATATTAAGATTCAGTTGTATTCATTTTGTACAGTTTTTCACCGTTTTTAAACATGTGTTATCTCTGATGTGGATGATGACGTTGTTTAAGAAATAAAATTTATTTTTATGCCATATTAATTAGGTTAATAAGCTTTATTTACAACAATATATCGAAGTCGATATAAAAGAATGTTTGTCAAAGCAAAACCTGCAATGATAATTTAAATAGGATATTTTGAAAAAATGCGCCATCTCTCCTTAAGTTACCCTATATCTGTATATTCGGATTTGTATAGGAGACCTCATTAGTTATGATATAAATCATACATCAACATTTTGGGCCAACACCCTTAATAAATTTAGGGAAAGCAAAATATGAGCCATTCTGCAGATGCGAATTGACAATTGAAAAATGCACCATCCCATGAAAGGCGAAGGTATTAGTGATGTCTCTAAACATAACTCTCAATTGTATAAATGTCTTAAGCTAAAACTTGACGGTGCCGTAGAACTTTATAGCAACGTAATTACAACTGATGTCATTTCACGTGAATTTACCTAACCTATGTTTATTTTCGCTTCACCTTGTGGCCAGCTGCATGCTCTAATAATTGTAAAAGCAACTAATGTTTATTTGCATATTTATGTATTGCAGGAACTTTCCTCCCAGCTTCAGGAGATCGACGAGCGGTCAAGCGGATGGTCGCCGTGGCTGCCGTGGTCAGCGTGCTCCAGGTCAGTGTTTTAGTTTTACTTTAATTAACGTACCTTCAAAATACTTGAAACAACATCAGTGAATGTTAATGTTATTTCAGTATATTTTACATGTCGCAATCTAATTTAAGTGATATTTCTTGATCGCCAGGTACTTTGAATATTTCTTCTATTAAGCCCTTCCTAATTCATCACCTGAGATTATTCTTGTTTTCTTAACTTTTTATTCTGAAAAAAGTTTTTTTAAATACGCTTTGTGACAACTATGTAACTTTGTTCATCGATGTCGTTTGCGAAGACACAGCGATTTATAGTAGTTTTAAAAGTCCTATTAGACAATGCTACCTAGTATTACTATAAACGTGCGATAAGAAAAATCCAAACGAAAAGGGTAAGGAAGACTCAGGCATATTAATTTGTTTTATTAAGACTACGGATCTCCTCACATGGAACATGTGTACCGCAAGTTCGTATAGATGAAAACAATGGAAGCAAAAAATTAATATGTTTAAAATTCAAAAAAATATAAAAATTCAAATAGAGAGGCTTCAGTTTTGAGCCTTATAGACGCTACTCAGAAAGATGAAATACATGAAAGGAATGCGTACGTAAAATAATTCATTTTACACACTAGTGTATACTACTCATGTGTAGAGTACCCTTTTTTTATTCATGGGATTGTCGCGACAATATTCCCATTCACAAAAAAGGGTGACTTGTGGCCGGGGGGAGGGCAAACCAAGTGAACAAGCCTGTTGTCGGCGCCCCGCCGGCCGCGCGCCGCATAGTGGAACGGAATAGGATTTTTTCGCGACACTCTGATTTTATGATCTATTTTTGTAGGAAATTTTGGACTGATTCCGAGTTTTCCCCATATTCCTGAACATAGAATAGTTTCTTAAATTATTTTCCTCCAAAAAACAAGTTTTCTTGATGTTTCCTGGCGTATTTTTTCATTTATCCCTTACCATTACTCTTCCGGGGCAACTCTTAAATGAGGAGAGGGTGCTAAGAATCTCCTCGTCGTCAACCAGCCAGAATGACCAAACACAGTCAATACATAGCAGCGTCAAAGTTTTCAATAACATTGTACGTTTGGCTACCTTGAACGCGCGGAGTTTGTACATGCTTGGAAAGGTAGCGAATGTAGAGGCCGAGATGGGTTGACTAAGCATTGATATCATGGGCATTAGTGAAGCCAGATGGCCTGGATCAGGAAAGCGAAAGACCAAGAAAGGACACATTTACTACTCGGGAGGAAATGATCCAAAACATCAATATGGAACAGCAGTGGTAGTTACCAACGATATTGACAAAGCCGTAACAGATTTTGTGCCAATATGCGACCGCGTTATGTTGCTAAGAATACATCATACCGTTTCTTGAACATCATACAGGTTTA
Organism: Pissodes strobi; assembly: GCA_016904865.1. Lineage (NCBI taxonomy): Eukaryota > Metazoa > Arthropoda > Insecta > Coleoptera > Curculionidae > Pissodes > Pissodes strobi. Next base: position 884,157 of record MU181948.1, read on the forward strand.
CGCCCCAACAAGTGATAAACCGGATGTTGAAATAGAAGTATTTTATAGCGACATAGAGAAAACCCTGTCCCACACAAAGAAAGGGGAAATATCCCTTGTCATGGGCGACTTTAACGCAAATATAGGTCAGGAAGAGGAAGGAGAGTATGTGGGCAAGTATGGTCTTGGCGTAAGGAACAATAGGGGCGACATACTAGTGCAACTCTGCACAGAAAACAACTTGATGGTGACCAACACATTTTATAAGCTCCACCCGAGACGATTATACACCTGGAAGTCACCGGCAGATAAAAAGAACAACATAATACGCAACCAAATTGACTTTATCTTGGTGAATCCGGAGTTTAAAAAGTATATAAAATCGGTTAAAACATATCCAGGAGCGGATATCAGCCGCGATCACAATCCACTCGTAATGGAGTTCAAAATGAAGCGGCATAAAGACCATAAGAAGGAGAAACAGACCAAACGTATAGACATCGAAAGACTAAAGGATCCTCTTATAAGAATGCAGTTGGGCTCAAAAATTGAACAACAATTTAATGAACTGAATATATCCCAGCAAACGGAGGTAGAAACAACTTGGAAGAACATAAAAGACACAATCACACACGTACAAGGTACCGAAATTGGGTTCAAACAAAATGATAAGAAGTAAGAATGGATGACCTCGGAAATATTAGAGCTCATGGAAGAAAGAAGAAATTATAAAAACTCGCCCTCAATATATAAGGAAGTTAACAAAAACATTCGCCGAAAATGCAGAAACGCGAAGGAGGAATGGATATCTGAAAGATGCAGGGAAATAGAGAAGCTACAGGAGAAGCAAGACTCATTTAATATTCACAAAAAGGTGAAGGAATAGACCAACAAGGGCAGAAAACAACAGATGGGAATCCTGAGAAATGCAAACAACGAAATAATAATGAATATCGAAGGCAAGTTAAGAAGATGGAAGGAATATGTCGAAGTATTTTTTAACGACGAAAGACCAGAAACACCACCAGCATCAGATCCTGTACTGAATGAGGTAGGATCCGCGATCACAAAGTCAGAAGTAATACATGCAATTAAATCTCAGAAGGATGGGAAAGCAACTGGCCCTGATAATGTCTATGCCGAGATCATAAAGGTAATCGCAGAGCAAGAAGGATCCGGTTTAGATACCCTGACATCCATTTTTAATATTATTTACGCCACAGGCCAGATTCCATCACACTGGTTGAAATCAACATTTGTTGCCCTGCCAAAAAAGGCAAGCGCCGCTCAGTGCGACGTCTACCGGATGATCAGTTTGATGTCACATGTGCTCAAGATATTCTTACGAGTAATACACACACGCATATATAAAAAATGTGACAAACAAGTGGATAATACACAGTTCGGATGTAGAAGCGGATTTGGCACACGAGAGGCACTGTTCTCACTTAACGTCTTGACACAGAGATGCAGAGACATGAACGTCAACGTTTTCGCGTTCTTCATAGCCTACCGAAAGGCATTCGACTGCGTGAGGCATTGCAGGCTGATCGAAATCCTGAAAGAAACCGGAGTGGACCAACAGGAAATAAACATCATCTCCAACCACTCGCACCAAATCGCCCAAGTGAGAGTAGAACAAGCAACATCAGATGCTGTATCAAAAAAAAAGGGGAGAAAGACAGGGCTGCATACTCTCTCCATTCCTTTTCAACATATATTCAGAGGCCATATTTAGAGAGGCGCTAGACACAGTAAATTGGAGCATCGCGATAAATGGCATCAAGATTAATAATATTCGGTACGCGGATGACACTGTGATCATGGCAGACAGCATGATAGTCCTGCAGGGCATGGTAGACCGCGTTGTTCAACACAGAGAGCAGTATGGATTGCTGATAAACATTGAAAAAACCAAAGTGCTCGTTTTTTCAAAAGCTAACATCAACGCAAACCTGTCGATTATACAATAGTATCCTCCTTCAAATATCTGGGCGCAACAATAAATGATCAGATCGACCCAAAGAAAGAAGTAAGATCCAGAATTGAACAAGCTAGAAGAGAGTTCACACAAATGAAAATACTCTTCACAAGATCAGACCTCAGCTTGGAACTCCGAATTCGTATGGTCAGGTGTTACATTTTCTTGGTTTTACTGTACAGTTGCGAGAGTTTTACTCTTAACCCTAGTCTAGAGAGGAACCTGGAGGCTTTCGAAATGTACCTGTACAGAAGAATGCTTCGCATACCACGGGTACAAAGAGTAACAAATGGGGAGGTGCTGAGGCGTGTGGCAAAACAGAAGGAACTCTTACTGACAATAAAACAACGAAAAACGAGTTATATAGGTCATGTAAAGTATGAATTTCTGAGGCTCATAATCGAGGGCAAAATACAAGGAAAGAGATCAGTCGGCAGACGTCAAAATTCATGGTTAAAGGATCTCAGAAGATGGTTTGGAGGCTCATCAATAGACATCTTCAGAGCTGCTGTATCCAGGACCATGTTAGCCATTTGGATCGCCAACCTTCGTAAGGAGACGGCGACTTAAGGAGAAGATTACTCTTTAAACCAACTTTGGTTCCTAGAAAATTAAAAAAATTTCTTCACAACTTGTAATTTTCCGTAAGAATTAATTTGTTTTTCATTAACTCTTTAATAATGGTCCACTAACTTTATACTCGTCACTTGATTTATCATTTTTTTCACTCTGCAAAAATTTCTTCGTTGAGTCATCTTGAGAGCAGGGTAGAACTAAGTAAAAATATTCCTTAACATTTGTCAGGAACTTTTTTCACTAACTCAGTTTATTTAATATTAGTAGGAAGATGAAAACTTTTATACTGCTTTACAAAGTGCCCTTCTCGCAAAAGGATGATCTATGTTTTGCAAAGTTGGAGTCAATAAATCTTGTGCTATGGCAGTGTTCTTTCAGTAGATTTTTATCGGGAATTTGATACATTGAGAAATATGGAAACTCGTCAAAGTTGATACTTGGGAATGATTCTTTATAGCATCTGCCCCTATGGAATAAAATTCTAGGCTTTTCTTTTATTGTACCGTTTGGAATTTTATTATTTATTTGGATTAGAATAAAACTGCATTGCTGAGAGCCTACTAAAAATATATCCGAAGAATCTTTTTGTCGAGGGCAATAACATAAGCAAATGTCCCCTTTCACCACATTTAGATGTATTCTAATTTTTGGACAACCCCCTCTTAGAGTCTGTTGTAGACTGAATTATATTCACTGTCATTGGTTGGTGAAATATTTTTATATCATATATTTTATTCTACATGAAGTGCTTAGCCTTCATACAAAATACCATGTTGATTTGGGTCGACAATTAGGAAAAAGCTTTAGCGGATATTATTACTTCGGAGTGGCTTTGCCTTACCCAACGAAGATAAAGATGTTAAATTCCCATTCACATTTATTTTCGCATACAACTATAAGATTATTAATTACGATTTCGTAAATTATATTAATTAGTCATACATGTATATTTTGTTTTTATCGTTTATTTTAAAAAGAAATAAGATAGAAATATTATTGCAGATCTTGTGATGGAGGTGTATCCCACCAGTTAAGAACTTGTAAAGATGGGGCATGTAGAGGTGATCACGTACGATATAAAATTTGCAACATGCAGGTAAGTTTAATAGCCGAAGTTAGTAAGTCAATCCATTATTGTTTCAAATGTTGCAGAGTATATCTGTACCGCTACTATTGATAATAAATAAAACAAAAATATTCGAGATGCAGGTAAAACAATGTGTTGAGTCAAAAATAGGAAAGTGAATTAATATTTCATTTCAACTCAGAGATTAGAGCGTAGCCGTTGTATTAGGGAAATAAATAAATTTCCATTTCTAGTCGACGATTTATATTCCATATTTTCGTTGATATCCCTGAGACCGGTAATATCTTTTCCATTGGCTCAAAGTGATAGATCTGATTAAATTGACAGTGCTTCAATTATTTATTTCAAGCCTTGTGCCATAACCTTATATGGCATAATATTTAGCTAATTGTCTTTTACCAGCATATTATCACACACAAATTATTTTCAATTTGCAACACGTTTTTCTTATTAATTTTAAAAATGAAAGTATTTCAATTAGAGCGAACCTAACACGTAGAGTAATGTGAGCAATACCAGGCTCTAGGTGTGGAGTTCGCTCTAATTAAAACCCTTTGCTTTTTAAAATTAATAAGAATAACCTTTTGCAAATTTGGCGCCCAACGTAAGGCACCAAATTTGCAACACGATTTGCTTATTAACTTTAAAAAGGAAAGAATTTTAATTAGAGCGAACCTAACACCGGAGAGTAATGTGTGCAATATCCGGCTCCAGGTGTGGAGTTCGTGAGCGCCACCAGTTCTACCAGCTAAACTGGAAAAGCTCCGCTGGTGTTATGGGGGGTTGTTAGGCTTGTTTTAATAAACAAGAAAACACAATCCTAACTTACGGTTCGATCGACAGCAACCATTATGGCAAAATAGCCCATTACTATTATTCAAGGCTACCAATCGAATATTACAAAACTTACATCATGACACTTCAAATGATAGATATAACGTAGAAATCCCCAATCTGTCAAGTTCACAACTGTCGATAACAAGTTAGAAGTACAAAATAACCTCAAGACATAAGAAAAGAAAACAAACATTGACGTTTGAGAGACAATTAAGAGAAAACCACGGAGAAATATGTAAGAGATATTCCTTAAATCCCTAGAGCACGATGAGAAGAAACGACAATGAGTAACCTATGCAGAGAACAACAAGACTTAGAAGAAAATAAGCAACAAGTACTAGTTTTTTACTGTTGAACAGAGAGAAAAATGTAATAACTAACAATGATTCTCGAATTAACAAGTAAATAATATACCAGCAGCAGTATCTTAAAGCAACTCAAGCAACAAGTCTGAAATGAGAAGTGAAATATTCAAACCAAGTATATGAATTTGACCGATCTAACGAGGATCAAAGGTAGGTTATGAACTCAGTCCTAAATACAGAACTGCAAGTAAACATATTGTAATATAACTAGGCAAACTTAAACTAATAACACAATATCTTATTTTAGTTGTTTGATAAACCTAAGCGAACCAATATATTATCCATTAAAATAAATACAGTTACAAAGTGCCTTACGGCACAACAGTTAAAAAGGCTAATACATATTATGTAATACTAATCGTATTTATATTAAAATTAGTTAATATTACTAAATGCTGCAACAGGAATTCCGCTAAACTTATTATAGTTCGCCCAGCCGTTGTTGACCCTCGAAATACATGGAATTGCATGCGTTTCGAGGGTCAACAACGGCTGGGCGAACTATAAAAACAAATGAAATAAATGAATTTCTAATTAATTAACCGAAGAGGTTAATACTCAATAATTCTTACCTGCTGCTAAATGCAGCATATAAAATTAAATTTATAATCTTTTATAGTGGCCAAATGAGACTGTTACAAATAGCTATCGTTCGAACAGGTGAACTTCTAAAGACCCTAGTAACAAAATTGTCTTTTAAATAACGAAAAAAATCAGGACGTTATGATATAAGTCGATTAATAAGCTATAAGTGACACCAGATCGGATACACCAAAAGTCATAATCCTGAGGAGCCAGACATACTCAAATGAGATCCATGAAACTGGAAGAAGGTAGTAAAGCAACCGGACCAGATAAACTGAACGGAGAAGTTTTAAGGCTGTTAAATGAAGAACTTGGAATTATCACTAGAGGCAGTGCTGGTGGTAGTCCGTATGATATTAATTTGCTTAACAATCCGTCATGCCACACCCTATGAAATGATTTGAATATGCCGAGAGCTACTACACGAGATCCGCCGTAGCTCTCGAAGCCTTTGGTAGGTCTCGATGGCTTGGTAGGTCACATAAGTCAGGAGTTCTCCTGTTGATCTGTGCTGCGGAAGTCATACTGGTAATCGCTTATGATGCCTACCGATTCGAGATATTTTAAGAGCTGTTGATCAGTTTCTCCATGACTTTGGACATGATGGGAACTAAATCAAATAGACGGTAGTTATAGGGAATCGTTTTTTTACCTTACTTCGGGATTTATTGCGCTTGAGCGCATTTCCAGCTAGAAGAAAAGCATGCGGTTCTGTATGATTAGGGAGAAAAGCCGGCATAATGTAGCTGTTAGTTCAGCAGCACATTTCTTAAGCACTATTGCTGGAACGCCATCTGGTCCTGTGGCCTTGTTAGTGTCTACTCTTTTGAGTATTTGTTTCACCTCGCGTTGGCCAAATACCAGACCTGATATTGAAGAATTCACTCTCGGGATCGTTGGGGGAGTCTTTCCTCCAAGGTAGAATTTGATGCAAATATTTCGGCAAGAATATTCCCATTTTCTTTGACCGTTTTCTTGACCGATACTGTAATTTGCAACCATCTGTAGGGTATCAAGAAAACACTCCGTATTTCAGAAATTA
>MU181948.1:891008-909538 GCA_016904865.1 Pissodes strobi
GAAGACTGAGGAACAATCGGTATCAGTTAGTATAAGCCGTATTATACAACATAATATAATGATAATCATAGCGAGAGTTATAAGTAATAATTAATGTGAATACAGAACTCAAATATTACCTGGAGTATTATTCAAATGAGTAAAAGAGTTCTACACATCCAGTCTTAGGTTTTATGCGAGGGAAACCAATATTTTATATTTCATGTTTTTGTCCACATCTTTCCTTTCCAAATTAGTTTCCATAAATGCCGGGCATTTATGGCAGTTCGTTAAACCCACTTGCTTAATCAATATTTTAATGATTTATTTTCTGCCTCTTTGATAATTAACTGAGCATCCATAAATGTCGTTCAAGGGAATATAGAGCAAGCATATATGTAAAAGTAAAATTTAAATTATAAAGACGAAATTAACCGATGCGACCAGAATTAGATGATGATCATAGTGATGATAATCGTAAAAGGGTTTGGAGGGAGCCAGGTAGACAGTACCGGTTAAATACAGCTCTTGAAATTGCTCCAGCTCAAGGAGTTACCAAAATGTTTTGGGGAGGCATTATGTTCATCGGTCAAGTAGAGCTTATTCATGTACCACAAACAATAAATCCTCATTTTGTCTGGAAGATGTTATAAGGGCAATATTTTATCCACTTAGACACTAAATCGCCCCCCCCCACCCAATTTTCTCCTTATAAATGATAATACTTGCCAGAGCAAGGACTGCCCAAAATGTTCTAGACGAGAGTGACATTATTCATTTGGACTGGCCCTTGTTATCTCTATACATAAGTTCAACAGCACATGTTTAGGATTATCCTAAGAAAGCCGTAGATCAAAGAAATAATCAATCTAGAGACTGCCAAGAGCTCGTAATTGTCGCTCGTGAACAATGGAATAATTTAACTCGATGCACAAATAATAAATGCCCTCCTAATTTGAATGAATTGACACGTTATTGACTTAACTCGAAGGTAGCAACATGCATGTCCTACAAAATGTTAATTTCATCAAACTACTCTCTACAATAATATCAAGTCTTTATTACATTGCGTCACTGAAATAGATGAGGGGTGCAATACTTTCACCGGTGAGTGTATTATGTTTTAGATTCTTGATTAGAACCTGCTTCTGCAATGATTTTAAATGATGTTTATTTTTACTTTTAAGTAAAAACTTCTTTTATCTTTTCTCCAAATTAATATATATATATATAGCTATTTTCCCTTTTAGCTTCGACGGTACTAAACTTGCAACTCTCAGTCACAAATTCTATTTTCAAAATTAGCTAGAGATGACGTTAAAAATAGCCCAAAGTAGAGACTAATACACCCTTGAATAGAAGATTTCGATGGTGATTATATCAGTTGATTTTTTATTACATTTACGGCTTCCTTATAACTGAGTTTTATGGCAAAATTTCCCGTATCTTGTTGGATTTAATTGCTGCAACCTTGTGCGTTCGTTTATTGACACAATAATCAATTAAAATAATAAAAAAGCATAATTATACCTATCCTAAATACGAAAATATCTAGGGAAGGTAATCTCTGATCTAAACACACTAATATACCTGCACATTTGTTAAATTACAGTATTCATGTATGTAATTTTTTAGTGCATTATACTTCCATTAACGTTGAGTCAATTTTGAGGCCCTAATTTAAAAAGTCTGTAGATTTTAGGTTTACCTCCGATAATGGTCGTTATAGTTCCATAAGTGCAGATTATTATCGCCAAATTTTTTACATGCGACAAAGGACTGGGTGCAACTTTTTAATTTCGAACATGGAGGATAAGAGTCATGGAAAGGAAGAAGTTACAAAAATGCTAAGAGAATGGCAAAATGCAACTAATTTATTATTTCCATATACTTATAAAAATGAAGAAAGGAGTAATATTTCCAAATATACAGAAAATGGTATGCATGATATCTCACATATAATACGAGCAAGCTTATCACTGGTATTCAGAAATCATTATATTAAACTTAGAGTTAAATTATGTTTAAAACGATGTCATAACTTTTCGTACTCATTCCCAAATCGCAACTGAAGTGCAATTTATAGAAATTTTGGAAAAATACCCTGCGAGGTAATATATCTACTGGTGTTTCAAAACATACTATACTACACAAGTGAAAGTTTTAAACCGATTTTTTCCTAGACTATGTAATTTTCAGTAGATGTATATTTTATTTAAATGATATTGACATTACAGCAGATGGAATAGTACTTACATGCTAAATTAATATTGAACAAAATTATATTGCCAAGTAAGGCAAGAATTCCTCTTTGGAGTAGCATCTATAGTTCTTCTAAGGTCAAGTTAATTATAAAAGCTGTGATGACTGTTAACGCCAAGTTACTTATGGTGGTGTTAGTGCTATTTTATTTAACCTGTCAGTGTTAAATCGTTTATAAGAGAGGCTGTACTCATATATGTTTTTGTACTCCCCACTGACAAAACAAAACAAAGCTAGTTTAAGAATATGGACATGCATATAAGTGAATTAGAAAAGTACACCGATATTAATAATATTCTCTACTGACGTTCGTGAAAGCTACTAACACACTATATTAGCAAATATAAATAAATCTCTAACTCTTATGTGATGTAAATACTGTTGACGTATTTTCGGACACAAAAACGCAAAAATTTAGATCGTTGCATGTGTTTATTCATTTTAAAATACAAAATACAATAGCAGTCTTAATTTTACCAAGTTGAAACAACGGGTGCAGAAGCAACTAGTGGAGCAGCCACCGTCTTGCCAGTCGCAATTGTGCCAGATGGTCCGGAAACAATGGTATCAACATATGAATGGCCTACAACCCCGGACACTACAGGGGCGGAATAGGCATTCACAACGGGAGAAGCAGATACTAACGGTGCAGAGTAAGCTGAGACCACAGATGGGGCAGCGTAGGCAACGGCAGCAGGGGCAGAGTCGGCAACGGCAGTGGGGGCAGAGTAGGCAACGGCAGCGGGTGCAGCGTATGCAACGGCAGCAGGGGCAGAGTAGGCAAGGGCAGGGGCAGCAGCTACAACGGGCGCTGTTTCAGCAACTACTCCAACGCTTTCCTCCTGGACGATTTGACCTCCTGGGGCAACGGATGAAATGGCGCTACCATCAGGGCCAACAACGGTGGTCTTGGAGCTGGGTCCTTGGATTATTTTGGCAGAAGGGGCGACCAAAACTCCCGCGTTGGCAACAGCCAAGATGGCGAAAAGGGCTGCGAAGGACTGTAAGTAAGAAAATATATGTTACTATATATTATATTTCAAATAGTATCAGTAGCTGAGATTAATATTATTAAGCAATCACTTAAACTTTTCTACATATTTGTCCTTTAAACATGTTTTAACTTCTTAGCAATTAAATCGTTCAAACATCAATTTTTATTTACAGAGATAATCTAAATAGCCACCTTTCAAAAATTAAGCCAAGATCTAAAATATCTATGCTTGCAGATTACTCAAAATTATTATTAAAGCTACGACATTTTTCTACTGGCATTGAAATGTAATTTCGTTTAAAACTGGTCACTTACGTAGGAGTTCATTTCTGTTGCTTTTTGGTGTCGAGCAGATAACTGATAATATTTTGATGTGAGTGATGTTTATATATTAATGCCCCACCTTGCTAATGCTGGTTCCAAACCCATGTTAATTGTTGTTATTTTTAGACTAATAATTTATAATATAAGTTGTTGTACTAGTTTTTCTTCCGCGATATTATTTCGCATGTAGCAAAATATGTTGTTATTGGGATTGGGTGGTTAGTTTAATTTAAATTTTTTCGCAAACAATTAACTGCGTCTTTGCCATAGCCAAAGCATCTAATTGAGATGCATGAAATGAAGCTTTTGACGTTTTTACAGCAAATAACAGACTAAGAGCGTGATAGTTTTAAGCAAAACGAATTTCTCTCAAAATGTTCGCTGGCAATTAAATCGGAACCGGGTGAAGCAAAATGGCTTGCGCTGTCTACATTAGAGCGTTTGGATTCTGTGGCCAGTTAAAAAATGAAGATCTTAATTTTCGTACTTTAATATTTAGCAGCAAAAGTTTAGTATAACGTACGTAAAAATCAATATATTGAGAAACCTCTATGATAAAATGCGTCTCTTTTGCAAATACTCATTATATGGAAACCTAAAATAATTTGCTGGTTTTTGCGAGCTCGAGAGCTACTGAATGATCACGTCGGATGTAAAAGTTTTTATTTACATTTTGTTGAAAGTAATAATTAGTGGATCGTACGATTACATATGAAAATAATTCTGATTCGAAATATAATATCACAAAACATAAGTATTATTTTTACATTATCTCTTCAAAAAATAGTTTTTTTAAACATTTTTTAAGAAAATATGAAAATTGTTACCTCATAGTATGACAACATCGTATGTTTTGCGGCTTTGGAAGATACCAATTTCATATTTCCGATATTTCCAAGAAATGCAGCATTGTAACTATTATGAATTATAATAGGTAAGCCTAATCTATTTAATTCTAAGAAAGGTCATGCTGTTCAAATTCATTAATTAAAGACTGGCCAGACTGCTTAAAGATCAACGAAATGAATTAAAATATGCATTCCGGATCCTTTCTGCATAAAATTCCAAAAATAATTGCAAACAAATTGATGTATATGTATATTTATAATGGATTGTCATAGTTTTTATAATATGTCTAATTAATAACCGTATATTCTAACGTCTATTTTGGTGTCAAATACCTCGAATCGAACACGTTTCAAAGATGCAATTTGAGGAATATTATATTATGCAACAAGTGCTGAAAACTATGCTTTTCATATGAGTGGAATAGGTTGGTGGCAATAACCGTAGGCGGTGTTGCCCGCTGTAATTTTTACAACAGCCACTATAATATTTTACTTCGTATTATACCATTTATTTGTTTTATATTAAAATTTACATTACATTTTCTCATACACTATGTGAAAAGTATAGATTTTAAGATTAGTTATTAGTATATTTTATCATTTTAAAGCCAGTCTTAGAAAAACTTAATTTCGTACGATCATCAGTGGAAATAAAAAAAAAGTATAGCAAACTTGGTTGGAAAGCATCTTGCTCACACGCTTGTTGAACGTTTTTCAGCACACGTGTGGAAAGATATTTATAACACAACTCTATTGAAATAGATTCATTGCACAGCATATTTAATTTCATGCTTAGACTTGGCAGCTGAGGATAATATAAAAAAATATAAAACATTTTGCTTTCCATTAAGAAATATATAAATTTTTATTGTACCCGTTTTGTTTTACGCTCAATTTTTTTCTGTTGTCAGTACTTTCGAATTCTATGGAAAAAATTACAATTTTACTGGTTTTCATATTGACTTTCTATGACCGTGAAAAACGGCCAATTTTTACCAATTAATACTTCACAATCATTTGAATTTGAGTAGAAAATATGATATATAAAATGCATCCAGAATTTTCTGTAGAGCTTAAAACACCAATTATATAACTTATTTGGAACAGGTTTCCTTGTATCACCAAAAAAAAATGTCATTTCTTTGATACCACTTTTGAATTGATGTTAATCTTAAATAAGTTTCATCTCCCAGAATAACTATTAAAAAACAATAAATTTTCATATCCTTTGCCTTAAAATTCATTTATCACAAAGACATGCAAACGTAAAAATGTAACTTATGATTAGAAAGCATAGTATCACGCTTATACTTAATTTTGCATTAATTAATACTGATCAGTAATTTAATTTAATTTTGCGAGCAAAAGGCGGCAAATCGATCCAATCATCTCGCAATAATTTTAGCAATATCCAAATATCGCACAGAAAAAAACAGGCGGAAGAAAAACTAGTGTATCTACTTAACATGACCAATAAGCAAAGAAAAATATGGGAAGGTCGACAGGCGCAATTTTGAATTGATATAAATACCAGACAAGAAGTTATAATTGCATCAGTTACCTGTTTAACAAAAATATAACAGCAGCAACAATGAACTCCTACGTAAGTACTTTTAAAGTTGATTACAAAACTTTATGTAAGATTTTTTAAATAATGTAAACCAATATTAGAAAATTAAATTAAAGCATAAATTTATAGGGAACATTTTTGCAAATTTTATCGTTTAACTTAACAGTATCCCAATAATCTTTTCATAATTGCTGAGGCATTATTATCGAATTATAAAATATCAGTTTACTAATTTAAAAAAATATTTACTCTCGAATCAATATTTGATTTTTTTAATCGGGTTTCATTGTTTTATGCATTTTGATTATTCCAAATTTGTATTATGATTTTTCTCCAAAAAATTAAAATCATTATTATTTCTGCACTGCAGATCCTTTGATAAAAAATCATAAATGTATTTATTTTACACCGATGCAAGTAATTTCAGTTGATAATATATACTATTTTTTATTGAATTAAGTTATTTTACTCGTATTTGTTGATTAGTCAGAGCATTAACCATTATTTTATTTTCAGTCCTTCGTCGCCCTTTTCGCCGTCTTGGCTGTCGCTAACGCCGGAGTCTTGGTAGCTCCCTCCGCTAGAATTATCCAAGGACCCAGCTCCAGGACTACCGTGGTTGGCCCTGATGGTAGCGCCATTTCATCCGTTGCCCCAGGCGGTCAAATCGTTCAGGAGGAAAGCGTCGGAGTAGTTGCTCAAACTGGTCATGTTTTGGCTGCTGCCCCTGCTCTAGCCTACTCTGCCCCTGCTCTAGCCTACTCTGCTCCTGCCCTTACCCACTCTGTCTTAGCATCTGCACCAGTAGTATCAGCCTACTCTGCTCCCTTAGTATCTGCCTATTCTGCTCCTGTAGTTTCCGGAGTTGTGGGACACTCTGCTGTTGATACCATCATTTCTGGACCATCTGGCACCATCGCCACCGGCAGAACCGTAGCAGCTGCTCCCCTTGTGTCCACTTGGTAGAGTGTGTGATATTTTTGTTCTGTATTTAGTGTAAATAAATAAATACTATATTCTCAATTGAAGTTATTTTTTACTCCAATTTGCATTTTTAATGGACACTTGTTTCATGGCTCCAACAGTCCAAAATTTTGAAATACACAAGCAAATACTATTTGAATAGTTCTTGTTTCATGGATGAATAAGTCTTAATTCCTTAGCGTGTAGTCTTAATATTAATTTATTTTTAAATATCTGTATACAAATATTTTGGCTAAGCTGGTTTTATGTTGTATATAATTTAATTATTACAAAATATACCTTTATTTATAAGAAAACATAGTGCCGAGGCATCAGTCATGAATGGACGAAAATCGATAGCACACGTGTAATGTACAACATTTTGTCTACGGCCATTTAAATAAAAAACAATCCTAATTTCAAGTTTTAGTATGAAATGTCAAACTTTGACATTATTTATTTAGCACCTTGTGTCAAATGGATTATTAATTAGTGAGCTATGCGATACCGCTCATTGCATTACTAGTGTTTTAATGATATAATCACATAACTAGTGGTGGAATGACTCATAATACCATGTAGTTTGCTTCTTTTTTTTTAATTGTTAAACCGTAATTCTTAGCAAATTAACCGCTTATTTTAAATTGTAAATAAAATATGGTTATTCCTAAAAACTTTCTAAATTTTTGGAATTTTCCTAAATGTCTAGCAACTGTCTCTTTGCTCGTTTAATTTGTCTTCTCTATCATCCTTCTCTTTGCATATAACCAATCTGGCTTATTTCGATTTAATTCTCTTGTGACTTGTGAGTTGCACTGCAAGCTACTCATCCATCTTTATGAAGGTCATGCCGGTGATCGGTTACTAACTAGTTTATTTGCCTTAAGAATTTTGAAAAGCTTTGTATCGGTCATTACGTTTAGATATTCATAACATGATCTTCTCCTTTTCTTCCCAAATTTTTCAGAATAGTATCATCTATCCTATATGTTTATCGAATCGCTGTGTTTGTTATTCGATCTCTGTGTGTCTTGCCTGCTACAGCAGGAAATATTTTTATGTCTGCTGTTCCTGGTTTTTGTTTTGCTTTATATAAGCTAGGTCTTCCATATCTGCAATGATGCATCATCTGCGTAGCAGGTCATACTGACTCATTGGCATCCCAAGCTTTTCGGTTACCTAATTCGACAAAATATTAAGTGCAATTGCATCAGACTATCGCCTTGATATTAAAATTTGCATTTAGAATTACATTTTTCGCACGCTGTGTAAAGTATGCTTTTCACACAGTGTGTAAAAAAAAAGTGTTGATGACATAACAAATTCGACGCCAGCTTCCAAGAGTAGCTATTGGGTGATTTCAATCATTTTCAAGCCAGTCCCGTAGGAAAATGAGAAAAAGAACACCGCTTATTTGGCTAGAAACTGCCTCATATCACGCACGTGTTGTTAAAAAGTGTTTTCACATGACTTTTTTAGAACAGATTGTGTCAATTTGACAGAAGACTTGATCTAGCAGATGAGGATGACACACGTACGTTTCAACACTAGTGTTGAAAAGTTGATTTCATGACGCGTGTGATATTAGTCGTTCTCTATAGAGTCTAAATAATGTTTCTTCTGTCATTTTCTCAGGTGGTAGTTGGAAAAATAGTTTTTATTACTCCTGTGTACTAAAAATCTTCTCGCTTGAATATTAGTACTTTAAACCCTTGTCATGTAATGCACTATTATCAAGTTACATATTAAAAGCAAGTTCGATTTAAAACATCAATATATACGAAAAAAATCGAGGATTTGATATAATCTATAGTGAAAAAAAGCGACATTCCATTAAAAATATATTTTTTTTTATTGTAACTCTTTTGTTTGATGCTCATTTTCTTTTGTAATTAGTGCTTTCGAATTCTATGGAGAAAATTGCGTCCAATTGCAATATTGGTGGTTTTTGTATCGATTTTCTACATCATCGAGACAATGACCTGGACAGGCCTTATTGGATAGCCCTTACCAATTTTCAACTATTAATAACAATCCATAAACTTCTAAATATAAGTGGAGAATATGATGTATAAAGTGTGTGTGATTCTTTAGTATTTAAAATATCAATAATGTTTCTTTGTATCACAAAATTAATTTCTTTGATACCACTCTGATTTTTGAATTGATGTTAACCCAATATAGACTTTTAGATGAGTATAATTTACTCGTCAATACTGTTTTCTATTAGGCGAGGATATAATTATTCAACCTACTAAACGGCCAGTTTGTAGAGCCGAAAATTTCATCCTCCAGAATGACTATTAAAGAACATGAAATTTGCAAAACCTTTGTCTTAAGATTCATTTATCATAAAAACATGCAAACGTAAAAATCCAATTTGTAATTAAAAGGCATAGTGTATACATGCTTATGCTTTATATTATTTATTTCTAGTCCAATGAGTTTTATTTCAATTTTGTAAAGAAAAAGCTTAAAACGTTCCAATTTCGATCGCGCAATAAATTTAGCAATATTCAAATATCGCATAGAAAAAATTCGCGGAAGAAAAACTAGTGTATCTACTTCTAATCTACTTTGCATACATTAAAAATATCAACACACATGAACAATGAGCGAAGAAAAATTTGGGAAGGTCGGGCGGAATTTTGAATTGATATAAATATCAGAGAACGAATTATAATTGTATCAGTTATCTGTTCAACAAAAATATAACAGCAGTAACAATGAACTCCTACGTAAGTACCTTTAAAAATTTGAAGTTAAATGTAGTAATTTATGTGAAATTTTCTTAATAAAGTAAGCCATTAAAAGAAATTTAATATAAAATATAATTTTAAAGAAAATATTTTTACAAATTTGATTATTTAGCAGTAGCGCAATATATATATTTTTAATTTGCAGAGACATTATTATCGAATTTATAATATCTCAAAAATTATTATTATAATGCAGTTCTTTTAACAAAAAATTATATGTACTTATTTTGCGTAGATGTTATAAGTAGCTTCAGCTAATAATACATAATGTTTTCTAATTAATTTAATTATCTCATTCGTATTTGTTTAGTATTCAGAGCATTGACCTTTATTTAATTTTCAGTCCTTCGTCGCCCTTTTCGCCGTGTTGGCTGTCGCTAACGCCGGAGTCTTGGTAGCCCCCTCCGCTAGAATCATCCAAGGACCCAGCTCCAAGACTACCGTGGTTGGCCCTGATGGTAGCGCCATATCATCCGTTGCCCCAGGCGGTCAAATCGTCCAGGAGGAAAGCGTCGGAGTAGTTGCTCAAACCGGCCATGTTTTAGCTGCTGCCCCTGCTTTAGCCTACTCTGCTCCTGCTCTAGCCTACTCTGCTCCTACCCTTACCCACTCTGTCTTGGCATCTGCACCAGTAGTATCAGCGTACTCTGCTCCCTTAATATCTGCCTATTCCGCTCCTGTAGTTTCCGGAGTTGTGGGACACTCTGCTGTTGACACCATCATTTCTGGACCATCTGGTACCATCGCGACCAGTAAAACCGTAGCAGCTCCAGTTGTAGCAGCTGCTCCCCTTGTGTCCAGTTGGTAAAATGTGTGTTAATATTTTTGTATTTAGTGTAAATAAATAAATGCTCTATTCCCAATTTCAAGTAATTTTTTTATCCAATTTGTATCATGAATGAACATTTGTTTTATGGTTCCAACGTCCAAAGTTTTTAAATGCTCAAAAAAATAATATTTGAATAGCTGTAGTACCAGTAATGCATAAGCTTTAATTCCTTAGCTTGTAGTTTTAAAATGATTTTATTATTAAATATTTGTAAACAAATATTTGGTTTAGGTTGGTCTGGTACTATACCTCAATTACAAAATATTCCTTTCATTATAAGGAAACATAATCACCAATATTTATATAAATTGGGAAATTTTCGAAGCATAATATAATAGTGATCAACATTTTAAGTGCTCTATGAGCGTCCAATCACGAATGGAAATAATAAAGCTACGATGTCGTAGACCGACTGGCAATCAATTCGCAAATGTTGAGGATTGCCATACCTAATCTAATCTACAACATTTTATCTAGGACCATATCAATAAAAAATTATCTTAATTTTAATTTAAAATGTAAAAAATCAAACTTTAAAAAAAGTAAAAACTTTGATTTTGGCATGTTAAGTCAAAATGATTATAAGAAAATGTGTTACGCAAAAAGCACCACTAGTGCTCTAATGAGTTCATTACTGATGATGTAATTTACGTCACTCAAGTTAGTTAAAATAAATGACGAAATAAGCTCTTGCGGTGAGAGTCATAGAATAGATATTTTTAACATTTGATTCCTCCCTAATCACTAATCAAACCTGCTTTTATGATATTAATTATATATATGTTATTATAACATAAACTAATGTACATTATTTCCAGATAAACACCTGGTAGCCAGTAATATATAAAGTTTTATTCAAATGTTTAAATCTTGATTCTTTGCAAATCCGGCGATATTCTAAATTTGCAGCAGCTTTTCTTTGCTCGTCTAATTCTTCTTCTATTTTATCTTTCCCTTTGCATATATAATTAATCTGTTTTGATACGATTTATTTCTCTTGTGATTTGAGCTACCAGCTGCTCATCCATTTTTGTTGGTGACCGATTACAAACTGGCTTATTCGCCTTAAGAATTTTGGGAAGCCTTGTATCAGTCATTCTTTTTAGATGTTCATACCAGAATTTTATTGTTTTTTTCCTAAATTTTACAAATAATGTCGTCTATCATATATGTTTCTCGAATCGTTGTGTTTGTTATTTGATCTATGCGTATCTTGCCTTCTATTGCTCGAATATTTCCATTTCTGCTGTTCTTAATTTCTGATTTGTTTTATGTATGTAAGGTTTTGTTTCAAATCCCTATGTCATAGCCGGGCTTAACGAGATTTGGCTCTGCTTTCTATGTTCATATACTCTTATTTATTGAGTCGTACAATAGCGCGCGAGCATTGGAAATCATCGATCCTAACTATTTTGACATCGTTGTAATTGAACTCCGCCATATTGGCGTATCTTCTATTTTTTTTTAATTGTTCTGCAATGATTGTAGCGTCCTCTGCGTAACACATCATACCGAATAAGTGGCATGCCAAGTTTTTCAGTTACTTTATTTGATAAAATATTAAATAACATTGGCTCACACTATCGCCTTGATATTAAAATTTGCATTAAGCATTATATTTTTCTCACGCTGCTCTGTAAAGTGTACCTACTTTTCACACGATATGTGAAAAGTCGTCGAATGCGTCTTTTCAGACCTTTCGAGAAGTATACTTTTAATATGATTTGCGAAACGATAGCTTCCAGGAGTAATTATTGTTGCGGTTTTAACCATTTTCAAGCAAGTCTTAGAAAAATTTATTTTCCTGCGACTACCTATGAAGATGAGAAAAAAAGAAGATTAGTTGGCTAGAAAGTGCCTTACATCACACGAGTGTTCAAAAGTATTTTCAACATGATTCTGTTGACTAATATTTGATTTGACCAATGATGACGACTCGATAAGTACGCGTCAACAGACGAGTTGAAAAGTTGATTTCAACACGGGTATCGTTTTATTAAGAATTTAAAGAGTGTCTCTTGTGCTATTTTCGTAGGTAGTCGTACGAAAAATAGTGTGCATTACTTCTGTGGATGGAAAACCTCCACGTTTGAAAATTAGTACTTTCAATACTTGTTATACTATTCTCAAGTTGCATGTTAAAAGCATGTTCGATTGAAAATATTTAACGTCAAAATAAACGTAAAAAAATCGAGGAATTGAAGTATAGTTAATATAAAAAAATATAACATTCTATTAAAAATATATTATTTTTTGTTGTACCTCGTTGGTTTGATGATAATTTTTCTGCAATCAGTCAGTACTTTCAAATTATATGAAAATAAATAGGTACATCCAATGGCAATATTGGTGGTTTTTTATATAGATTTTCTATATCATCGAAAAAAACGGCCTAATTATTAGACCTTGTTGGATCACTTGTACCAATTTTCAATTATTAATATTCCCCAAACATCTGAATGTAAGTGAAAAATATGATGTATAAAATGTGTCCAAAAATTTCTTTAGAACTTAAAACTTCAATGATATATTTTATTTAAAACATATTTCTTGATGAAAATTATTCTCTTTGGTATCACTCTGATTTTAGAATTGATGTTAATTCAATATAGACTGTTAGATGAGTATAATTTTTAAATCAATTACTTTTTTATAATTTTAATATTAGGAGAGGATATCATTATTTGACGTACTAAACGGTCACTCTTTAGAGCCGAAAAGTTTCATCCCCCAGGATGACTAGAACATTAAATTTGCTTAACCTTTGTCTTAAATTAATTCATCATACAAAGATGCAAGCGTAAAAGCGTAATTTATGATGAAAAGGGACAGTATAGACATGCTTATACTCAATTTTATATTATTTCTTACTGGTCAAATGAGATTTAATTCAAATTTGTGAAGAAAAGGCTTCAAATCATGCCAATCTCGATCTCGCAAGAATTTTAGCAATATCCAAATATCGCATAGGAAAAAACACGCGGAAGAAAAACTAGATTGTCTACTTCTAATCTACTTTGATTACATTAAAAATGTCAGCACACATGAACAATGAGCAAAGAAAAATATGGGAAGGTCGGGCGGAATTTTGAATTGATATAAATACCAGAGAAGGAATTATAATTGCATCAGTTATCTGTTTCACAAAAATATAACAGCAGTAACAATGAACTCCTACGTAAGTACTTTTTAAAATTTGAAGCTGATTGTACTACTACATGCGAAATTTTCTTAATAAAGTATACCATTATTATAAAATTAATTTAAAATGTAGAGATAATATTTGTGCAAATTTAATTATTTAGTAGCTCAATATCTTTTTTTTTTAATTTGCTGAGACATTATTGTTGAATTTATAATAACCCAATTTTTTAACAAACTTGTAACATAATTTTTCTACGGAAAACTAAAATTATTATTATTCCTACAGTTCCTTTGACAAAATAGTAAATATGTGTTTATTTTGCATACATGTTACAATGCATACTGTTTTCTAATTGATTTAACTATCTCATTCATGTTTGCTTACTAGTCAGACCATTGACCTTTATTTTATTTTCAGTCCTTCGTCGCCCTTTTCGCAGTCTTGGCTGTCGCTAACGCCGGAGTCTTGGTAGCCCCCTCCGCTAGAATCATCCAAGGACCCAGCTCCAGGACTACCGTGGTTGGCCCTGATGGTAGCGCCATTTCATCCGTTGCCCCAGGCGGTCAAATCGTCCAGGAGGAAAGCGTCGGAGTAGTTGCTCAAACCGGCCATGTTTTAGCTGCTGCCCCTGCTTTAGCCTACTCTGCTCCTGCTCTAGCCTACTCCGCTCCTGCCCTTACCCACTCTGTCTTGGCATCTGCACCAGTAGTATCAGCTTACTCTGCTCCCTTAGTATCTGCCTATTCCGCTCCTGTAGTTTCCGGACTTGTGGGACACTCTGCTGTTGACACCGTCATTTCAGGACCATCTGGCACCATCGCCACCGGCAGAACCGTAGCAGCTGCTCCCCTTGTATCCACTTGGTAGAGTGTGTGATATTTTTGCTCTATATTTAGTGTAAATAAATAAATTCTATAATCTCAATTTGAAGTTAATTTTTACCCCAATTTGTATTTTCATCTACTCTGCGACCATAGACATAAGAATTCTTATTTTGACACGTTGTGTCAAATGAATAATCGATAAGAAAGTTACGCAACAAGAGTCATTACATTACTAGTGTTGTAATAAGCTGATTACATTAGTGTTGCAATGATCTTATTACGTTACTGAAATAAGTGAAAATGAATAACGTAATAAGCTCTTACCGTGTAGTTTGTAGACCAAATATTTTTAACATTTAACTTCTCCCTTATCTGGCTTCTGTAATATCGCTAATCAAATCTGTTCTTAAGCTGTCAATTATTTACATATTATGATACACACTGATTTAAAATATTTTAAGATAAACAACTTACGCTTTGGCAGTTAAGAAAATATAAAGTTTTATTCAAATTATTAAATATTAATTTTTCGCGATAAACTAGTATCCAATATCCATATCACTGCGTTTCTTGATCGATCTCTGAGCGTCTTGCTCGTAATATATAGCTTTTGTTGTGTTTCATATGTGTCAGGTTTTGTTTCAATTCTCTACATCATAATCGGTCCTAAACAAATATTACAAATTTTGACTTTGCTTTCTATGGTCATATATTGTTTTGATCCACACGATAGTAATCCAAGTTAACCCAAACATCGGAAATCATCGTTGGTAGCTTATGCTATCTCGACACTTAAGTAATAGAATTTCATATTTTATTGTATTGGCGTATCTTTTACAACGAGCTTATACAATACGAGATTTTTGATATATGAACCATTTGGTTTTTCGGTTGATATACGAATAATATATCTTGTGGCATATAGGAGTAATTGAAGTTGGCGGGAGGGGTCGTCTTCTGTTTCTGCAATGATTGCAGTCATCTACGCAAGAGATCATCTGACTCAGCAGTATCCCATATTTTAGACCATACTGACTCAGCAGTATCCCGAGTTTTAGACCATACTGACTGGGCAGTATCCCAAGTTTTAGATCATAATGACTCAGCAGTATCCCAACTTTTTCGATTAGATATTAAATAAAATTAGCTCAGAGGCAATAGGCCTTGACGTATTTTTTTTAATTAGTTCTTGGTTTGGTTTTGTCTTTGTTGTGTTGTTTTTGTTAATCCAAGAAATAATTTCAATAATATTTGATGGTTCGTGGTTTTCAGTATGTAGTAAGTTGTAAGGTCGACAAAAATATAAGCAATTCTTTCGTATTGTTATGCCTTTTATTCTGCTAAGTTTGTTGTGTGTTTATTTGCCTGTACTGAGTTTTTTATTTCGTTCGGTGCTTATACTGCCGTTTTTAGCGGGGTCTATAATATTTTCCATCATTTTATTCTCTGTTGGTACTGAGTTTCGAAATATTGCGTAGTGCAGCTAAAATATTGTTAGTTCATTTCAGTGCATAGATGATTGTTTTCATATTTGGCGCTTTCACATCTTCTGATCCTAGTATGAAAAAGATGTACTTCATGCATACTAAAAATACTTTTCAGGAAAAAGTATTATGGTACGCATAACTCGCACTGGAAGATATTAAAAATATATATGAAGTTTGATGCAATATGTACCAAATAATCATTGAATCTGTATTAGATACAAATAATAACAGGATATATCGGAATTTATTCGGTGGACCGCCAAAATACTGCTGCTGAGTTCGCGAAGATTTTAATGGTTTGGAAAATAAAATTGACGCTAGCTAATCAAGATTTAATTTTTTTGATTGCGAAATTTTTGATCCACAGGTATTTCGATTTTTGACATCTAGTTCTGACCTTCTAAGCATTTTAAGGCATATTGGAAACTTATAGTACATTTCAAAAGCGGCAGCAGTCAATATTCCATGAATTATTTTGTGACTGTACATTGCACATTTAGAAGTGCTCCAAAGTCAGTTATAAATATAAGCAACAACCATTATCATTTTATGTTTCTACATCCAAACCAAACATTACTTGTGCATGAAGGCAATCTCATAGCTTACCTGTCTGTGTTATAAAGAAAATTGTATGTTTTATTCAATTAAATATCATCTAGGCCTCAACGTTTATATGTGCGGATGTGAGCCGTATGGCAACAAGTTCTCTCTAGAAGCAGAGTAATGATTGTATTTAGGTATCTTGTGAAGCTTATCTAATATTACTTAATCAATGCTAATATCTTGGTGTCGATAGTTTGCCTAGGCAAGAAAAGTAGCATTTTCTACAACAATTCTCAATTGTTAAGAAAATCAGCAAGTCGAGCCTTAAATGACTGTAATGCATTTAAGTGATATTCGCGTACATAAAGTTTATTTTTCTAGTGCACACTAATGTTCAGTTCTTCTTAATGGTTATTACAAAATAAATCTAAATACACTTAGATATATAAATTAATACTGTTTATATAAACATGATAGTTTCCTTAGATTTTCCACTACCTTATGCTATCTTATGGAAAATAATAATTTTGAAAACTTATAGTAGAAGTAGGAATATTTGAGTATTTTATTGTAATTTTCGATATTGCGGTGCAGGAATATTTTTCGTTAACCGCCCAAAATCGTTTTAATAGCTCTACCGTGAAAAATGCTAAACGATCTTTCAAAATTCTCAAACTTATAACATATATAGAATATTTTACGTAAACTTCGAAAACTTATAGTAGAAGTAGGAATATTTGAGCATTTTTTTATAATTTTTGACTTTTTGGCTAAGCTCATTTTTTATCAATCGATCAAAATGATTTGTTTTAACTCTGTTATGGAAAATTCTAAACGATCTCCAAAAATATTGAATCTTATCACATAGAAAGAATATTTCAGTATTTTAACATTGAAAATGTTTTTGTTTTCCTGTTATGGGGTATCAAATCACGAAAAAGTGCATGCTGCATTTGGCACATCACGCAATATACGTGAGGGGTCGTGTTAGTCTGTTTCTGAGGACGGAATCAGTTCAAATGACAAAAATAAATTAAGGCTAACTGAAACTAACCGAAAGTTGATTGAACGACTAACCCAAACTAACTAAAAGTAACAAAAAGTACAAAAAGGTTTAAAATGAATCGGAATATATTAAAAAATAAAAGTTAAAACTAACTCAATGCAACCGAATTTTGGCGAATAACCAAAACTAACCATAAAAATTTAAACTGGTTATAACCTATCGGATCCGGTTCAAATTAATAAAATAAATTGGAACTAGCTGACACTTGACTCAACGACTAACCGAAAGTAACCAAAAGCTACAAAAAGGCTAAAACGTACCGGAACAGATTAAAAATATTAAAGTAAGTTAAAACTAACCAAAACGAACCGAATTTTGGCGACTAACCAAAACTACCCAAAAACATTAAATTCGATTATAACGTGTACTGAAATTAACTGAATATTGATTGAACGACTACCCACGACGACTATCTAACCCAACCTAACCCAATCTAAACTAAGCTAAACAAAAGCACCAAATATGGGTAAAAGGTATTGAAACAGATTAAAAATATTATAGTAAGTTAATAACCCAAATTAGCCGAATTTTGGCGACTAATTAAAATTAACCAGCAATATTAAAATATTAAACTAACCCAAACTAACCAGAAACATTATATTTGACTATAACGTATCGGAGCCGGTTCAGATGAATGCTTTGGTTTCTTGACAGTGATGCGTTCCCAAGGGCGCATCACGACACGGAAAATTTTAGTGAACGTCACGACACGGTTTATGCATGACAAATTATAACGTATCGGAACCCGCTCAAATAAGGAAAATAAATTGAGACTAAGTGAAAATAACCGAAAGTTGATTGGACGACTAACCAAAACTAACCAAATCTATTAAAATTGATTAGAACGTATCGGAACCAGTTCAAATGACTAAAATAAGTTGAGAATAAGTGAAACTAACCGAAAGTTGATTAGACGACTAACCAAAATTAACCAAAT
>MU181948.1:909548-932349 GCA_016904865.1 Pissodes strobi
AACTAAATTTATTAAATTTAATTATAACGTGTCGGAACCGACTCAAATGACTAAAATAAGTTGAGACTAAGTGAAACTAACCGAAAGTTGATTAGACGACTAACCAATACTGACCAAATCTATTCAAATTGATTATAACGTATCAGAACCAGCCCAAATAAGTAAAATATATTGAGACTAAGTGAAACTAACCGCGAGTTGATTAGACGACTAATCAGAACTAACCAAATCTATTAAAATTGATTATAACTTATCGGAACCGCCTCAAATAACTAAAATAAGTTAAGACTAAGTGAAGCTAATCGAAAGTTGATTAGACGACTAACCAAAACTAACCACATCTATTAAAACTGATTATAACGTATCGGAACCGGCTCAAATAAGTAAAATGAGTTGAGAATAAGTGAAACTAACTGGAAGTTGATTCGACGATTATCCAATACTAACCAAATTTATTAAAGTTGATTATAACGTATCGCAACTGACTCAAATGACTAAAATTAGTTGAGACTAAGCGAAACTATACGAAAGTTGATTCGGCGATTAACTGAGACTAACCAGATGTATTAAAATTGATTATAACGTATCGTAACCGGTTCAAATGACTAAAACAAGTTGATATTAAGTGAATCTAACCGGAAGTTGATTAGCAGACTAACCAAAACTAATCAAATCTATTAAAATTGATTATAACGTATCGGACCCAGCTCAAATAAGTAAATTAAGTTGAGACTAAGTGAAACTAACCGAAAGTTTGATCGACGATTAACCTAGAATAACCAATTCTATTAAAATTAATTAATACGCGTCGGAACCGGATCAGATGACTAAAATAAGTTGAGACTAAGTGAAACTAACCGAAAGGTGATTAGACGATTACTCAAATCTAAACAAATATATTTAAATTGATTATAGTGCGTCGGAATCGGCTTAAACAAGTAAAATAAGTTGAGATTAAGTGAAACTAACCGAAAGTTGACTGGACGACTAACCAAATCTATTGAAATTGGTTACAACATATCGAAACCGGCTCAAATAAGTGAAATAAGATGAAACTAAGTGGAACTAACCGAAAGTTGATTAGACGACTAACCAAAACTAACCAAATCTGTTAAAATTGATTTTAACCTATCCGAGCCGACTCAAATTACTAAAATAAAATAAGTTGGGACTAAGTGAAACTAACCGAAAATTGATTCGACGATTAACCAAAAATAACTTAATTCATTAAAATTGATTTTAACGAGTCGTAAGCGGGTCCAAATAGCTAAAATATGTTGATACTAAGTGAAATGAACTGAAAGTTGTATAGACGACTAACCAAAACTAACCAAATCTATTCAAATTGATTATAACGTATCGGAATCGACTCAAGTGACTAAAATAATTTGAGACTAAGTGAAACAAACCGAAAGTTAATTAAACGACTAACCAAAACTCACCAAATCCACTAAAATTGATTATAACGTATCGGAACCCGTTCAAATAACTAAAATAAGTTAAGACTAAGGGGAACTAGCCCAAAGTTGATTCGACGACTAACCAAAAATAATCCAATTTATTAAAATTTTTTATAACGTATCGTAATCGGTTCAAATGACTAAAATAAGCTGATACTAAGTGAAATTAACCGTAAGTTGATTAGACGACTAACCAAAACTAACCAAATCTATTAAAATTGATAACAACGGAACGGAACCGAGTCAAAATGAATGAAAATAAAATAATTTGAGACTAAGGGAATATAACCGAAAAGTGATTGAATGACTAAATCAAACTAACCAAATCCATTAAAATTAATTAAAATATATCGGAACCTATTCAAATGACTAAAACAAGCTAAGACTAATGGAAACTATCTGAAAGTTGATTGGACGACTAACCAAAAGTAACCAAATCTATTAAAATTGATTATAACGTAACGGAACCGGCTCAAATAAGTAAAAAAAGTTGCGACGAAGAGAAACTAACCGAAAATTGATTAGACGACTAACCAAAACTATCCAAATCTATTAAAATTTATTATAACGTATTGGAACCGACTCAAATGACTAAAATAAGTTGGTACTAAGTGTAACTAGCCGCGTTAGATCGGGGATTGAGAGACGAATCGAATGCAGTTTTTACAACCACCACTAATGTTATAAATAGTAAAAACGAACGAAACTTGAAGTAATATGCATTTATGTGGTATATTTTGGTAAACTAAACTTGCGTAATCTGCTAAAACTCATTTTTTACATTAGATTGTGTTAAGGGTGGGTGAGGATGACTTTTAGTTTCTCACGACAGACTAGTTGTGTTTCATATCGTTAAATCGAGGAATATGAGACGAATCGAATGCAAATGGTCTTTTGCTTCTTACAACCACGCTTATAACGTTTTAAATTATAAAAAGAACGAGTCTTGAAGTAATATACATTTATTTGGTATATTTTGGTAAAGTAAACTTACGTAATCTGACCTGATCTCACTCAAACTTCTATCAACTATATATTTCCACACAATTATGAGTTTTCTCAGACCTCAAATTTAATAAGCGTTGCATTCTGCTTTGGCATTTTCAATGTCCCCCATGGTTGCATCTTTGTAAAGGACTGTGAATTTTATTGTAATTGTGAGGCCTATTTTTCGTCAATTGGCCAAAATGGTTTTCATAGATCTTCCGTGAAAAATACTAAACGATCCCCGAAAATTCTAAAACTCATCACATCTGTAGGTGATTTTACGTAGATTTCGAAAACTTAAAGTAGGTGTGGAAATATGTGAGCATTTTTCGCAATCTTTAATTTTTTTGGTCAAGTATATTTTTTCTCAATCCGTCAAAATGGTTTGTTTTAACTCTGTTATGAAAAATACTAAACGATCTCCGAAAATTGTGAAACATCACAATATAAGTGAATCTAGGTAGATTTAGAAAACTTGTTGAGGTAGGAATATTTGAGTATTTTTTTGTATTTTTTGATTTTTTTGTGAAGCTAATTTTTTATCAATCGACTAAGATGGTTCGTTTTAACTCTGTTATGAAAAATACTCAGCGATCTCCAAAAATTCTGAAACTTGTCATATATGTAGAAGATTTTGCGTAGATTTCAAAAACTAGTAGATTTGCTAATATTTCAGTATTTTACTGTAATTTTCGATTTTGCGGTGCAGACCTATTTTTCGTCAATCGCCCAAAATGGTTTTAATAGCTCTACCTAAAAATACTAAATGAAATATATAGAAATATATTTTTTATATAGAATATTTTACGTAGATTTCGAAAACTTATAGTTGAAATAGGTAAATTTGAGCATTCTTTGTATTACTTGATTTTTTGGTGAAGCCAATTTTTTTCAACCGACTAAGATGGTTTTTTTAAATCTGTTATGAAAAATACTAAACGATCTCCAAAAATTCTAAAGTTTGTCAAATATGTAGAAGATTTTACGTAAATTTCGAAAACTTATAGCAAATTAACGAATATTTCAGTATTTTATTGTAATTTTAGATTTTGCGGTGCACGCCTATTTTTCGTCAATCGCCCAAAATGGTTTTAATTGCTCTACCGTGAAAAATACTAAACGATCTCTCAAAATTCTGAATCTTACAGCATATATAGAAATTTTCCGTAGATTTTGAAATCCTATTGTAGAAGTAAGAATATTTGAGCATTTTTTTTTTGTAATTTTCGATTTTTTGGTGAAGCTCATTTTTTATCAATCGACCAAAATGGCTTTTTATGAATCTGTTATGAGAAATACTAAATGATCTTCAAAAATTCTGAAACTTATCGCATCTATAGGAGATTTTACGTAATTTTCAAAAACTTATAGCAGAAGTAGGAATATTTGAGTATTTTATTGCAATTTTCGATGTTGCGGTGCAGGCCTATTTTTCATCAATCGCCCAAAATAATTTTAATAGCTCTACCCCTAAATAGTCAAGAAATTGACACTTAAATTAATGCCTTGAAAGCGAATAAAGTTATCAATTTCTTTACATGGTCAATTTTAATTAGTTTTTTGAGACACCCGACAGGCTCACAATTCCCTACATTGAGTATTTCTTTAGTGGATACAAACAGCATGTAAAAAATTAGAAAAATCTAGTGAAATTCAGATTTCTATATATCCTATGCCATATCATTTGGCTGATGAGTGCAACACGTGAAAATATTGCAACATCCAGGAAGCTGAAATATTTGTTTCTTTTTTTTCGAGGAAGACCTGAAATGTCAATATTAAAATTTCAATGGAACAAAACTGGTTAATCTTGTACTGTAAGTGATAAGTATAAATAAGCAGAGCAACATTGTTTTAATATTGTTAAAAAGCTAATAACAACCAAATAATCACCATAATGAACACATACGTAAGTACCTACTTATATTTTGAATACGAATTATGACTATTATTTGTAATAAACAGATTTGCTTTTATCAATATATTGAAGGGCCTTTTTTATGCAAAAAAGGTGACAAACATGCTTAAAGATGTTGAAAATTTAATATTTTTTTGAAAGAAATAGCGGGAAAAAGGGTAGAACTAGCATATCACAAAAAGGAAATAACTGAAACTAAAAACAAAAATAGGCATCACACGTTTACACCTTATTTCAAGGTTCCTAATATGTTTCAACGACTAATGCGAACAGCGCTGATTAAATCTCTCATAATTATATGAACAACTATACTGTATAAATATAAGTATTTTTGATGATCTATGTTTGACATGCATTTTTTTTTTAATTTTTAATTATAGTTCTTCGCTGCTCTTTTCGCCATTTTGGTCGTCGCCAACGCCGGAGTCTTGGTCGCTCCCTCCGCCAGAATCATCCAGGGGCCCAGCTCAAGGACCACCGTGGTTGGGCCTGACGGTAGCGCCATTTCATCCATTGCCCCAGTAGCCGGCCGAATCGTGCATGAGGAAAGCATGGGAGTAGTGACTGGAACCGTATCTGCTCCAGCTTTAGCGTACTCTGGCCCAGCAGCCCTTGCTCCTACTGTGGCGTACTCTTCCCACTCTTTAGTTGCCTCTGCTCCTGTGGTATCCGCTTACCCTGCTTCCCCAGTGATATCTGCCTATTCTGCCCCTTTAGTATCCGGAGTTGTAGGTCACTCAGCAGTTGACACCGTTATTTCTGGACCATCTGGTACCATTGCTACTGGCAGAACTGTCTCTGCCCCTGTAGTATCTGCCGGTTCAGTTGTTTCAGCTTGGTAGGTTCATATTTATTAGATGGTAACTATGTCTAATTATTGTAAATAAAAAATATTCCGTCGTCTATTTTTAAAGTATTTTTACTGCCACACTAACGTGTCTTATTTACACAAACGTTTAGAAACCGCATTATTTTAATCTTCAGTAATAATACGGCAATAATTCAAATTTAAATTAATTACTGACGATTCAAAACTAATTTGAATATAGTCTATTATCATATGCAATGAACATTTAATGGTAGCTATTAGAATACGATTATAAGAATTATGAAACGAGCCGTAGATGAGTGTTGTAATGATACTATTAATACACTATTTCTAAGACCATAATAAAAAACTAAATAGATAAAGCACCAAGATGTCACCTCTGGCGCACTCCAGAATTTGGTGTAAACGGATCCGAGTTGAACTCCTGAAGTGAGTAATATTATCTAGGTTCCACCCATTTCAGCAGGCTGCCAGTCACACCGACCTCTGCAAGGCGAGTAGAAGAACATTGTGACTTTTCGTCTCAAATGCCTTACCGAGATCGGTGTAGACGGTGTCCACCTTTCTTATGACAGTGGCGCACTCACTAAAGAGAGATCCTATGGCAATTGACGAGCGGTTTGTGCGCGAAGATGTTGATTGACACGGTTCTTGAATAGTTGTAGATTGTAATTAAGGGCAAATAGATGCCGGAGTGAATTCCACAGTGATGCAGTACGCCAGCCAAAGAAACATCTGCTGTGAAAATATCTGTAAAACAGGGAGATCTCGGCCACGTGTCTGCGGTGTTCCAGACTATCCAGATACCGGGTCAACTCTGGGTCACCGACGAACCACACAGCTCTCTTCTGAATGAACTACAGTAGTTTAGGGTGTACTTAGGTGCGTCACCCCAGATGTGTGAGCAATATTCTAAGCACAGTCTTATTTACACTTTGTAGAGCAAGAGTAGCTGCTGCGCTGTATATAGATTTTTGTTGCGAAATAGCGCACCAAGCTTCTGCGAGGCTAATTTTGCGATGTTAGCAACATGCCAGGACGTATTGCTGTTGACCTGTGAAGGAATTGTCAATCCTGCCATAATGATCTCAGGGCCCGCGGTATTAGCTTTCTTGGTAAATGTGGCTGTTTGGATTTTTCCTGCATTGAACTGGGCCAAGTTCCTGTCGCCCCAAGTTCGAACTTTCTTCAGATTTTGTATAATTGTTGTAATCTGCTTCTGTCTGCGGTCGTAAGTCTCAGTCGCTTATAAAGGTTGTTCTGATCTACATTGTGAGACGAGGGTATTGTCAACAACAAAACAGTAATCAGGATTATTGTTTTCGGTCAGCAGATCATTAATATAGATGAGGAATAGAATTGGATAAAGTATTTCGCCCTGAGGTACTGCCACATTAATGGTGAATGTGTCTGACATGTGCCCATCAACTGCACTATGGACTCTATTATGCAAATGTTCATGAAGGTATACCATATAAATAATAAATTTGTTTGAAGTGATCGCCTACATTAAAAACCGTGTCGCTTAGTTCCTATGACATTCTTGATTAAATTAAAAATGTGATCAGAAGCTAATCGTTCTAACAGCTTTGCTGCAACAGCCAATTGATTGATAATGTTGTACATCTTTCCTATATCATCCCTTAAATATAGCGGTTTTCCATCTTATTGTTAACTCTGCGATCCTAAGTGGATGATTACAAATCCATGTGGGTCGTATCGAAATTCCCTAGGCAGTTGTTTTGAAAAATAATGCGGTTTGTTTATCAGAATATGCGTCTTATTGCAATCCAGACAAGTTGGCATATTACTTCAGTTGAATCACAGTCCCCTTTAACACAGTCCCCTTTACCCATAGCCCCGAAGTAGAAACACCGGCAACGCTGCTCGGAGACATGTTAGTCACGTGATATTTGACAAGTTCGTATGCAATTTTAATGGAAACAGGTCGCTCGTTTTCGGTACTCTTAATTAAATTGCATTTTTTACAGGGTTTTTGTTGATATTTTGCAAAAACCTTTTGTGAAGTCATTGCCCAGAACCTCTACAAAGTACTAGTTACTATTTTTGGTGCGGATTCTCCGTAATATCAGTAATAAAATGTGATAAATAGTGAAGCCGGTTGGCCTGCCGGAGTGGTTTACGTTACTCTAATGGCGGCACATTCTGTGGCCAGTTCAATTTTATTGATAGTGTTGTCTATTTTAGCTTATAGCCGATTTGTAGGTATAAGTAAGTGAATTAGATTAATTTTATAATGAGTGAAAAATGTACATAGTTGCATAAGCTTTGTTTGGAAAGGTGGTAAGTCGTTACCCTTTTTTACATTTTATTCACTCATCTAATAAGACATTTCACTTAAATATTATATGAATTTGAATTGACCAAGTACTAAGGATATTACCTGTTTAAAAACTTATCTTTAAACAATAATTACAAAGTAACAAAATATAACAGTATGTTATTTCGCTATGTGCAACAAAACAAGTTGCAGATGAAAGATACTTATAATCACAATTCTTGAAAATATTGTTATACATACAGAGTGCATCATAAATATGGGAACAAAAACTCGACTTGATTTTTTTTTGTCTGGAATTAAAAGGCAAAGCATAGAAATACTAATATGAAAGACCCTGTGAAACAAACTTTAAATAGAAATTAATGTAAACTTAAGCTTTCGCATACTTTGACATACCAAACATAATTAACTTTTACCTAGTTATATAAACAGTGCAGAAATAAAAAGATAAATTGAACTATAGACTTTATAATGAGCATTAAAATAATATACAATATAAGTCAATATTGATTGATTGCAACAGTTTTTAGAAATGAGAAATACAAAAACAAATTTAACTTTAAAGTTAATTACATTATATACAATTTTACAGGCAAAAATAGGAGATAGGTACTAGTAAAAAAGATAAATCTAAATATTTTAATCAAAGATGTTTCAAGATATATTTCATTTTTTAAGATATAATTCCCTATTTTTGATTATCAATTCATATTGTCTTTATCAGCGTAATCTTAATTAGTTTGGTTATGAGTTCCTGATATTAATAATCCTGATCGAATGTAGTTGAATAGTAAGTATGTATTTCTGTTTATATACCTATCCGAGCTATGTATATATAATACAACCAAGATTCAATCATGACTTTTTTATTTTTACCTACTAGAGATATTTAACAAATTCCATGTATGAAAATATCACACTTGCATAAAGCGAAAAATCAAAAACAGGGTATATTTAGTTTTAAAGAAACACATATCGAAAGCGCCTTTTAACCCTCCGGCGGGCGCGCAGCGGTACTCTGTGCCGCATTTTTACATTTCATATATATTTTTTTAATTCCGATTGCTGCACGCCACTGTCCCGTCAAGAATTCTTCACTGATTATATTTGGAACCGGCAGCCAAGGCATTCAGGCTTTCTGTTAGTATCAAATGAGACGCCAAGAGATCAAGTTGCACGTTTGCGGCATTCCGTACCGCAGTGCGCCTTGTCATGTAAGTATTGAAAATTGCTTTTTTTACGGTTTTTTGTACTGTGTTACCTTGTGAGTATGTTACGATATCTAAATCTCATCTTATTTGTTTTAGGGATAGAAACTAGGGCTCGGAATTTCTGAAATTTTTGTATTCGATTAGTCGTTTTTCGAATTATTCGAATAGCCGAATAATTCGAATATTCGAATTGTTCGAATTAAGTGTTTGAATATTTCGATTATTCGAATAATTCGATTATTCGAATAATTCAAATTAAGTGTTTGAATATTTCGAATTATTCGAATATTCCAATAATCAATTAGGTTGGTAGTCAAATATTTGAACAGCCGTTTATTTAAATATCGAAAAAATCGTTTCAAATATTATATTAACGAAAAATAATGGGTAGGACATTAAAAACATACCAAAAAATCTGTTAAATAAATATTTAAAAATGAAACCTCACAAATAAAAACTCTTGAACAAAAGAACTCAAACAAATGAACTCAAGAAAATAAACTAAAAAAATAAAAACTCTTAAATAAACTCAAAAAAAAAAATTACATTTCGTACGAACGTAAAATAAGATTTAAAAATAACAAACAAATAGTTCAAAATGGCTAAAGTAGATGAGGAACAATGTAAACTTAAATATTACAAATTTACATTAAGAAACCAAAGTTTTTTAACATTGTCAGATTTTAGGCAGCTTCGTTTTGCATTAACAATATTACCAGCATTAGAAAAAGCTCTCTCTGATGGAACAGATTTTGCCGGCACGCAAAGATGACGTTTTACAAATTTTATAAGATTTGGATATTTGGTTTCATTATTTTTCCACCACTGCAAGGGACACATATTTTTGGAAACATAAATATCAAGTTCATTAGATGTTGTAGGCTGTTCATTTGGAAATAAGAGGTCCAAGGCGGTTTTTTTCGCACAATTTTGATCATCTTTGTACCTTAATCAAAGAACCAATAAATAGTTCTTTGTTTTTGAACCGCGGGTCCAAAAATGTGCTCATGTCAAAAATATTTATATCGATGGCACTAGTAACTGACATACAAAAAAATCTTTAAATCTAGATTTAAACTCTTTTTGTAATGAAAGTTTAATGTCTTTCAAGAAAATAGGTTCTTCAGGAGTAGTTTTCAAAATTAAATTTTCCATTAAAGACTTTATTACAGGCATTATCATTGAAATAGTTGGTTGCGAATCCGATGAAAACAAATTGGTAACAATTTCAAAAGGTGCTAATATTGTTATAAAGCTTTCTGTTACTGTCCATTCTTCTTCGTTAAGCATTAATTGTCCAGCATGTGTTTTAGAAGTTACTGTTCTGTCAGATAAAACACCTATTAGGTACAGCTTTACGTTGCTCTATTAACCATTTTAACATATAATATGTAGGATTCCAACGAGCTTTTACAGACTGAATTAGTTTATGTTTGTTTAGGATTTTGTTTATTTTATACAGATAGAGTGCTTGAAAACTACGAAAACATAACTTTCGTCATGTGTTTAAATTTAAATGAGCAACTTCAAAAATTAGCCAGAGTTAAATTTAATTTATGAGTAAAAAAACTTGTACGAAAAACACGAATATTGAATAGACAATTAGTTGAATTATTCGAATAGTCAAATAATTGAAATAGTCGAATTATTCGAATAGTCGAATAATTCAAATAGTCGAATTATTTGAATAGTTGAATATTCGAATAGTCGAATTACTCGAATAGTCGAATATTTCGACTAGCAAAAAATTCGAATTTAGAATAGTCGAATATTCGAATATTCGAATAAAACTCCGAGCCCTAATAGAAACGTGTTAAATAAACCATAAATGGCGGGCCTACTTTGAGCTTTGTATTCCTGGCTGTTGGTGCACGTTTCAAAAATAAAAGATTTCTGCATTGAGATTAAAGCATCCTCCCAAAAAAACATAATTAATTGTACACCGCCAAATCGATAAAATTTTCACCCTATACCTGTGAATTTTTCACTTAGTCGCAAAAAGTGTGTTTCGCCGGTCTTAATTGATTGTCGAATATCGTGAGTGCATTTCCCCAGGTAAAACAGAGGATGGAAAGATAGATAAATGAATATCAATCATGAATTCAAGAAGGTTGAGCAATGATATTTAATAGCATTTCAATTTCTAATGACAAAAAATCATTTAAATTATTCTTTGATTAAATGCATTTTCGTTGAAATAATGAACAATCTGGGCTGTTATTGTTAAACATCTCTCTTTGTGATTCACTCTTTCTTTTCAAATTCATTGTTTTATCACAATATGACTACCAAACTGACGAGTTTCGCGGCCAAAGTTGAAGCGTTGAAATGGTTTACAAAAGAAAATGTCGATTAATAAATGGCCCTTTTGGTTAAAGCTTATCTGGCAAAAAAATGGAGTGGAGCATCATACACTCTACCCACAATGAAAAGCGATGTTGATTTAAATGAAGAGTATTTAGTTTTTTTGTTACTTGAAGCACGCACAAAATGCATTTCATTCTAGATAATCTATTTGTGCAAGTTGAAACCTTTTTATATTGAAAGCATCAGCATTGTATACAATGGTATCAGAGCTATTGTATCTAATCGTGTTCTATTCAGAATTAAAATAGTTTGCTTTATTTTTCTTTATTATTTTTTTGTTGATTCTTTTTACACAGACTTACTTGACTTATGGATACAACCGTTATAGAGGATGGGCTTTTGTGGTCTAAAGACACCGGCGATATAATATTTGATTGATATAATATGCTTTATTTATACATAGTTAAAAATAAATAATATGTTAATAATTCTAGAAAAATAAAACGAGAATTGAGCCAGCTTTTAATTATGAGAATTTTAAATTTTCCTTTATTATATTATAAATAACAACGAATTATATAAGTAGGTGTATAAGGGTCAATTAGCCGAAAACCGAAGGATAAACTCCTCTGTAAATATACAAATATGGTGTAGGGTGCAGTTTTTTGTAATTTTTCGTAATTGTTTTGTATTTTTTTGAAATAATTGGCAACTAGAAAGTAAGCGTAGTATAGTTATCAAGCAGTCTTGATCAAAGCTGCTTGCTTACATAAAATGCTTATACTAAATTTAAAAGGGAAACCACCTAGAAATTATTCATAAATAATCTCGAGCACTAATGCAACATTAAAATAATGTGAAGAAATATGACCAAACGTTACGAGGATATGTTGCTTCTTAATTTTAAATTTACATTATTCTATATTTAGTTTTATCTCTTATCTTGTTGCATATGTAGTTCTTCTCTTTCGCTTCTGATACAGATATACATGGATTCCCAGCCACTTTCTTCCCATTCAGTTGGACTAAGCTACAGATATCATCTAGGCATGACCAACCAGCAAGTTCTTCTATATCACCAAGATCGTATTCTTCTTCTATAATGTTTCTGAAGATTTTCCCAAAGATTCAGCTCATACATCTGTAATTTCTTCCCTTTTTATGAATGGGGGAGCTCCATGCCTTTTTCCACGTTGAAGGAACATTCTCTCCATTCGTACTGAAGAATTCCTTCAGGTACATAACCCATTTCTGAATCCCATATTTTATTAGCTCGGCGAGAATTCGTTTTGGCCCATTGGCCTTATTGTTTCAATATTTTCGATAGTTTTCCATACCGTGGTCGAACATTGATTGGTTGACTTTGAATTCGTATTGCTTTGGAGAATTGGTAAGGTAAGATGTTTGGTCTTCTTTAACTTGCTGAGGGCAGTGCTGTTTTGATGCGCTTATTTATATGGGTTGGATGATGCTATTAGCGTTGGCTGAGAATAGGGGAAGACGCGCTAAATTATGAGCAAAATCGTGACACTAAAAGATGACGGCGTATAGATGGCGCTACTAGAATGCGTGCGCGAGATCTGGCTTAAGATCGATCACAGTATTGGCATTTTGCGGAGCACACGAACGTGTTGTCTGAGGAGTTTTCGTAGCGTCTTAAAATCTTGCATTAACATTTCTTGTGATTTGTCATAGACCTAGCCTTGTTTTGGTTGTAGTTAGTACTCGAACATTATGTTGACGTTCAAAATGAATGTTTGTGTTTATGGTGGATGCAATAATACAAGAAAAAACAAGAACAATATTGTAAGTTTTTTTAAGTTTATTATGTTGAGTTTAAATTTAAAACACCGTTTTTATTTAGAGTAATATTTGACTCTATTTTTATAAATACGTATTATAATTAATTCCGATCGGAAAAAAAATAGTATGTGCAACTCGTAGGAAAAGCACATTCCTGGACTCCTGTGTTGCTGGCCTCGGCTGCCCTTCGTCCAGCAATTACCACAATCGTCCAGGAATGTTTTGCTTTTCCTACGAGTTGCACAATATACTATTTTTTTAATGGGACGTAGCATTATGAAACTTAAATAATATTTCTAGGAGTCAAAAAATTTTATTTTTTCCACGTGAGACGTTTGCGCAGCTACAAGCGTATAAAAAAGTCACCTTTTTAGACAGTTGTACAAAATAGTTATTTATGCAACAAGTGCGTAAAGTTACCCTTTTGCAAGAGCCGCAAGGGGGTGTGCCAATCACATGAGTAGAAAACAATTACGTATGAGTTACATACAATACTTTCTCTACTTCCTAGAAATAAACTACATCAAAATAAAACAATTTATCTCTCGCAGTAGTGCGTAATAGTATATTATTTTATATGGAGGATAAGTAACTTTTCCTCCACATAAAATATGCTGTTTTTTATTCAAATGGCGACAAATTAATGCAAAAATATCTCTTTTTAATAGTAATAATAATAATTATTATCAAAGATAAGTTAGTTTGCAAGGCGGCTTAGACCGGTATCGGTGAATAGGCACAGGTCGTTGCTATAGTAATCTAACATAAAGCTGTCAGTGGACACTGTCAACAATAATTATTTTTTAAAATTGCGTCTCCGATTGCGTTTTAATTCCGTATTGATAAGCAGTTATTGAGTAAGTTCGATTAAGTTAATAACCAATTTGTTCCTAAATTAGTGATTTTTAGAAATGCAGTGCACAAATTTAGTGATAAATACAAATTTTAGTTTAATAATTCTTGAGTTGTTGACGCTTGCTTTGTTGTTTGTTTGTATCTATGTTGCTATGGTAACACTTTTACCTCCGCCGGCGGAAAAGTGAAAAGTAAAGCTCCGGCGGAGGAAAAATGAAACTTCACGGCCGCCTACACAGTCGAGTAATGACGGATTTACAGACGTTTGAAGAAAAAAAATATATATTTAGGCACTGGTGCTTAAAAAGTAATATTTTATATTTCGTATTTTACTTTATGCACTAGTGCATACAAGTTCGCACTGTGAAGCGCGTAAAGTTAGTTAACACTTTGATGACTAGGGGCTTTTTGAATTAAGAATTCAAATCCGTTAACAATTTTCCTTCAATTGATAAGGGGTGCCATTTATGATGAATTCTGTGCTTTTAAAACCCCACAACTTTTTCGCGCCTACGCGTGTTTGACTTTTGGCAAAGAGAGTCTATTATCACACCGTTTTTAAACTTATATCGAGGTATTTGCTTTAAAGTATTTAAAGCACCATCATAACATGGAATATCATATTACAAGTAATGAGCCAAAAGGCAGCAGTAGGATTCTAACCTAAATGAAACAATTTGAAAGCAAATACCTTGAGTGGTTGCGTGCAGCGACAGCTATGAAGTATAACTTTTTTATCTAAAAAAGGCGGCTGCAGTTAAAAGGATTTTTGTATACCTATGAAATTCCCATATAGTATGTTTCGGAAAATTGGTAACTAATCCAGTATTTACTGTGTTATAATTTGTCCCAATTTTATTTAATATGTACCGGGTGGCCAACTAAGAATGGCACTCGGCTATATCTGGAAAAGTAATTGTCGTAAAGATTTGCGGTAAAAAATGCATGAGTAAAGCTGCCAAGGGAAAATGTTGTCTCCAAAATGGCCGCCAAGGGGCATAATAGCCATCTTAAATTTTAAAACCCGTTTTTTTTGCAAAATTTTCTTAAATTAAAAATAGTAGAATGCATGCCATTTTAAAACAGGGAAAAATTAAATTACTTTTTGTAAAACACGTTTTGCTTTAGCCCGTAAAGGAAAGTGATGGAACGTGTTCGAACATTTTCGGAAATAAATGTCAGTAACTTGAAAATGGCTGAACGGAACTTAAAAACTTGTAGTCGTTGAAAATGGCTTTTTTTAAGCTATCAATCGTGCCTTGCGTGGGGTGATTGCGACTTATCACCTAGCCGCTAGAGGGCGTTTTCTGACATAACCGCAAATAAGTCAGATTTTAAAAAAATAAATAAATGCAACGATGCCACTATTTTAAAACAAAAGAGAGCCAAATGAGATCCTAATACGGTAGTGAAAACCGCATTTCGATATATCTCATCTAACCTAAAATATAAGTAAAAGAAATCAGAACACGAAATAAAATCGGATTTTGGGAAATTTTTTGAAAGGAAGAACCGTTGTTATTTGTTATTGTCCTCATTTTAGCACAATATATAATAATTTACTGCTAAAATACCAACATAATTTTTAAAATCTCAATAATAATTAACATTCAGTAAATATGAGTGAATTTTGCCATTCTGTCCACACAAAATTCGAAATTTTTTAAAGAAACCAAGTAGGCTAGCGGCAACAGTTAGGTATATTATCGTTGCATTGAAAATAAGCACGAAACAATGCATATCAAACACTTCTATGGGTAGAAAATTTATTTTTTACAAATAAGACCAACAAAATATCGCATACCGGCTTATATTGCTAGCCCGCTAGAGGGTGTAACAGCCATCACTGTAAAATTAAGATTTTCCTCGTATTTTGACTGATTAACAGGTATCGAAAATATCTGGAGTTCAATTCTTACACATTTCCTGATTCTTTTTGGTCGCAGAACGAAGACTAATATTTGTTATATTTTTTAATTAAAATGTATTTGTATTTGAGTTAGTAAACGAATACCGTTAGCAGATATCATAAAGTCCGCCTGCATTCAATGATCAAAGTTCGAATTTCTTGAAGACCAAGCGGTTTATCGAGATCAAACAAGTAATACCTTTTTTCCTTAAAAATAACCAGTTTATTACATTTTTTATTCAAAATCGTGATAAAGTTTTAAAAACATCGATTCATCGTTGCCATCCCTAATTATCATTGCATTGAAACACTTCCACAGGTGGAAAATTATTTTTTTTTCAAAATACAGCCCCAAAAATATCTCATATACTGTAAAAATCTGCAATCTTAATATGATTGACATTTAGTTATCGTCATTATAATTTTTGTGATTTAGTTTTCTAAAGCATAGGTACTTGCTTTCTTTAATAGTTCCAATTTTGTGTGGACACAAGGGCAATCACAATTCATATTTTTTTTTTATGGCAGTGGCACACACACTAAAGGGAGACCCTATGGCGCTCGACGAGCGGTGAGTGTGCGAAGATGTTGATTGAGACGGCTCTTGAATATTTGTAAGTTGTAATTAGTGGGAAACAGATGTCCTGGAAGTGAGTTCCACAGTGATGCAGTGCGCCAGACAAAGGAATTCTTGTAAAGCGATGTTCTAGGTGTTTCCAGTTGTACGACGAACTGGTGCGCTCTTGCCGTCTGTCGTGACTGTCTGACAGGAGCTGCCAGGGGCGGGATGAGGCGGACCAAATCCTGGGAACATCTGCCGTCAAAGTATCTGTAAAACAGAGATATCTCGGCTACATGTCTGCGGTGTTCCAGACTATCCAGATTCCGGGTCAACTCCGGGTCGCCGACGAGACGCACAGCTCTCTTCTGAATGGAATCCAGCAGCTTTAGGATGTGCTTTGGTGCGGCACCCCAGATATGTGAGCAATATTCAAAGCACGGTCTTATTTGCGCTTTGTAAAGCAAGAGCAACTGCTGCGGTGTATAGAGTTTTTTGTTGCGAAATAGCGCACCAAGCTTCTGGGAGGCTGATTTTGCGATGTTAGCAACGTGGTCATGCCAGGACATATTGCTGTTGACCGAGATACCCAGCAGTCCGATTGACGAGGATGAAGGAATGGTCGACCCTGCCATAATGATGTCAGGGCCCGCTGTATTGGCCCTCTTGGTAAACGTGGCTGTTTGGGTCTTTGCTGCATTGAATTGGACCAAATTTCGGTCGACCCAAGTTTGAACTTTCTCCAGGTCTTGATTAATTGCTGTAATCTGCTCCTGTCTGCGGTGATGAGTCTCAGTCGCTGGTAAGGGTTTTTCTGATCTAAAGTGGGAGACAAGGGTACTGTCATCTGCAAAACTGTAAACAGGATTGTTTGTTTCGGTCAGCAAGTCATTAATATAGATGAGGAACAGAGTTGGTGAAAGTATTGCGCCCTGAGGCACGCCCGCGTTGATGGTGAATGTGTCCGAGATGTGTCCATCGACTGCAACGTGCAGAGATCGGCTCTTAAGGAAACTGGCAAGCCAGCTACAGAGAGAGGCTGGCAGTCCGAAGGACGGTAGTTTGTTGAGCAGTTCGTCTAGTCCGTCATGCCAAACTCTGTCGAATGCCTTTGAAATATCCAACGCAATCGCTCCAGATTCTCCGTAGTTCTCAACTCCATATATGAGTGACATAGGCCAATATATCTCCTGTCGATCTCTCCTTGCGAAAGCCGTATTGATTATCGCTGATTATTTTGTTGTTCTCGAGGTACTTGAGTAGTTGCTGATTGACTACACGTTCCATGACTTTGGAGATTATTGGAAGCAAGGCAATTGGACGATAGTTTGAGGGCGTGGTTTTCTTGCCTTTTTTTGGAACAGGTTGCACTCGAGCGACTTTCCAAGAAGATGGGTAAATCCCTTTTCCGTAAGACAGAGAAAAAAGCCTGGAAAAAACGGGTGTTAGTTCGTTGGCGCAGTTCTTTAACACGATGGCAGGTATTCCGTCCGGTCCTGATGCCTTTTGCGTATCTAGATTTTTAAGGATTTTACGAATATCACGGTGATGAAATTTGACTTCTGCCATGGTAGTGTTGATGTTCGATATGGTGGGGAGAGTCTTGCCTTGGGGGACGTCTAGGATAGAGTGCGAAGAAAACATTTTGGCGAGCATGTTTGCTTTTTCCTTGGCTGTAGTCGCCGTGATGCCACGTTCGTCTGTCAAAGGTGGGAGAGACGTTTCTGTAAAGTTGTTACTTACTGCCTTTGCTACCGACCAGAAATTCCTGGAGCCACTGGGGCATTGTAAAAGTTTATTCCTGATCCTTTGATTGTGTTTGTCCTTAGTTTCGTCGATAATACGCTTGCATTCGTTTCTCGCTTCGACAAAATAATTGCGATTTTCAGCGGTCTGATTTTGCTGCCAGTACTTGTAGGCTTGCTGTTTCCTACCCACAGCTCTTTCGCATCTTCTGTCGAACCAGGGCTTTCCTTTTGATGGTAACTTGATGGAATTTGGGATGTATGCTTCCATTCCTGAGGAGATTACTTGCGTGATCTTTTCGCAGCAGACTGACGGGTCGTCAGCGCCAAAGCAGACGTCGAGCCAAGGAAAATCTAGGTAGAACTCCCTTAGATCGTCCCAGTTTGCAGAATTGTTATGCCAGATTTTGCGAGGCAATGGTGGATCCTTCTGTATGAGTGGCAATTCACAAACCGTTGTAATAAGTTTGTGGTCGGAAGTACCCAATGGCGGACCAACTGTAACTGTGTACTGGTCAGGATTAATGGTTAGAAAAAGATCCAGGAGGGCGGCGAATTTGCCCCTCTATGAGATTCGAGTTGGTTCGTCTACAATTTGAGTAAGCCCGCAGCTGATGGCGAATGCTTCAGCCTCTCTACCTTCGTTGTCGGTCTTGTTGTGATGTTTGAG
Organism: Pissodes strobi; assembly: GCA_016904865.1. Taxonomy (NCBI): domain Eukaryota; kingdom Metazoa; phylum Arthropoda; class Insecta; order Coleoptera; family Curculionidae; genus Pissodes; species Pissodes strobi. The sequence goes on from MU181948.1 coordinate 928,104, forward strand.
CCAGTTGGTGTTGTGGGCATTAAAGTCTCCCAGAACGATTATGTCTGAACTGGGGTGATCAACCTGTATTGAGTCAAAAGTGGTAGCTAGTGTTGAAAAAAAGCTTTGGTAGGCTCTATCGCTCGGAGGGCGATAGAGACAACATATAAACTTGGTTAATCCCTTTGCGGTGAACTTGAGCCACATGACGTCAAGGCTGTTCGGTTCGAGTGTATCCTCGCGGCGACATGAAAGATCGCTTCGGACAAAAAGGCATATTCCGAACTTATGTCTAAATCGGGTATGTAAGTCATAACCAGGATAGGGGTAGTTCACTGTTGTTGTTGTAGAACATACTTGTGTTTCTGTAAGGGCTAATATGTGTGGTCTATTTGCTTGTAGATGTTGGAGATTTTAAATATTATGTTGTTATTTTAGCAGTAAAATAATATATATTGTGGTAAAATAACGATAATTACAATTTAATAGCAACGGATCTACTGAAAAACTATCCCAAAATCCGATTTTTTTTAGTTTTGATTTATTTGCTTATGTTTTCGGTTAGGTAAGGGATATCGAGATGCGGTTTTCACTGACGTATAACCTGTTTTAAAATTTAAGATGGCTATTACGTCCCTTAACGGTCATTTTGGAAACCTAAAAATAATTTCCAACATTACATAATAATATTTTTAAATCCATTTATAAATTATTGCTAAACGAAATCAATATAAATATTATTAATTTATGTCCAGAACATATCGAAAAATTATTAAAAATTGTAACAAAAACAATGCTTTACAAACAAATGAAATGGGAGTGTCTGAAAAATTCAGTTGCAATATACGTGACACCAAAGATGCTCAAAATAAACCACATAGAAAAATTAGAATTTTATCAAACCAATGATTTTTTCTAAATTATTTTCATTATTATTTGCAAGCAGCGTGTGCGCTAATATTTCGCTATTATTAAAATCAAGAAGTCTGCTGAAAAATTAAACTGATTATTTGTTTTACTGTAAATTATAGAACAGTGAAAAAATATCGATACGTATTTTTTAATTTCCACTAAAGATGATTATTACGAGAGCTATGCCAGTTTTTAGTTGTGTATATATAGATATAATCGTTTGACTGATTCTCAGCCAACGATATAATATACTAAGCATGGTGCGACGTAACAATTCATATACATGGTGACGTCATAAGCATATTTCATAGTGTTGTATCTGCCTTATTTTTCGAACTATGAAAAAAATAAAATTTTGATGGGCTATCAAAATTTGCAATAAAAATTTTAATGAAACTTCCTCATTGTGGTATTCGCTTGACCACTAATTCCGACACGTTTACAACCACTAGGTACTCGATTATTCGCCAAACAATGAAACCTTGGAATGGCCTCCAGAAAGAGCAGACTATTCTACGCGATTCTCGAATCGCACAGACGTCCCAGGCGACCACTGATAAATTTTAGGGATAAAAAAAGTCAAAACTGAAACATGCTTTACCATAAAGTAGTTATCCTCCAAGTCCAAATAATGCTAAGAAACCCTCAGTTACTTACGCTATGCTTAGGTAAATCAATCATCAACTTAGTTGACTATGTTTATTTATAAAATTTGGTAAATCCTTTATACATAATATTATTTTACTAGTTTAGTTTTGTATTCTTGCATTATTTTATATACACTATCACATTTCACGTGATGTCTCACGTTTCACTTTATATTTTAGGTATTAACCTTCTGCTTAATATTTATTTATTCCAATAAAAATGTAAGTTGTTTTACAATGCTATCATGTTTTATTTATTTGGCACAACTTTATCTCTCCATGCTTCTCAATTTCAATCTTAACAAATTATAACTTATAAAACATTTTTGCTTTCGAGCGACGGTAAGTGAGAAATAAGTATTGTAGTCAACCAAAAATTCGGCTGCCAGCAAAAACTTAAAAAAAAAATTAGAATTATATTTAGTTTACTTACACGGAATGTTCATTCTAATGGCATAATAATATATTAAATTATTCAGTAAAATATAACATCTTTATAAGTAAATATCGTTAAAATCCTTGGTCTTATCATAATTTTATCGGTCAATGCGAAAACTCCATACGTGCAAAAACTATTTCTTGTGAACATCCGTTGGCCGTTGCCCGAGTATCTCAAAGCGCCACGCGACTGGATCTAATAAATGAATCAAGAATGGTATGAATTCCTTTCGCATTTCCAGGCATATGCCGCGAGGTCGCACCACCAATCAGTGGGTGAGACGTAAGGGTATCGAAAAGGAAGGTGTCACGTTTCTAGGCACGGCATTTGCGCGTCTTCCCCTATTATCAGTCAACGCTATTAGTCTTGTTCGATGTATCTACTCTTAAGCTTTTCATTAGTATCCAGGCATCTGACGATCTTTTAGATTTTTGATTTCCATACGCTTTATATCCCATGTTTTATTTGTATTTTTGGTAACCATTCTTTTGTATTCGGCTTGTTCGTCTTTACACACCAGTTTATCATTCGGACTTTTAGAATTCAGACATTTCTGATATGTGCGCTTCTGTTTGTTTTTCTGGTTTTCTAGTTCGTTGTTCCACATTATTCCAGTGTTTGATATATTCGGTGGCAGATCTTGTTTGTCCAAGGCATCCGCTGCGGCCGAATGAAAATATTCTATAATATGTCTATGAAGAGTAGGAATTTCGTTCCTGTTATATATTAGTCTTTTAGTTTCTAGTTTAGTCGATTTTGATTTATTTCTCTGATGCTGGGTTTTTACATGCAATTAATGTGGTATTTTATTGTTGATATTCTCTGTCTTGTAGTGTCTTCTGTTCCTGGTGGGTTTAACTCAGTGTTAAATTTAATGGTATTTTTTATATGATTATTATTTATTGTTTTGAATTGTTTTTACTAAATACCTGTAAGTAAATTTTATAACATTTTGGTCACTCACATTCTAATAATTAAATTTTCTAGAGCTATTAATATGTGTTATCAATTTTTGTTAATTGGTGATATGAGAAATTAAAAACAACAACAAGGTATGTACTTAACTACATACAGTCCTTAAGTGCACGTTTTCTAAGCTTTTCAATTATTTAGATTTAGTAAAATCAATTTAAATTCTAAGATGAAAAATAAAAAGAAGATATTTTTCAAAATTAGAAATTATGATATTAAAAGTCAAAAATGTTTCCCCCTTTTTTCATCGCTTGTTTGAACAATGATAAATTATTTTTTTTTTACTTCAGACATTTTTGTAACTTTTTATGGCTCAAAATCTCAATAATTCAAAAATTTATTTTGTAATTATATACTTATTATTACCCGAAATACGATTATTGGCTTTTATTACATTTTTTGAAAGTATCATAAACGAGTGTATTATGAATATGTACAATGCAAAAAGATATATTTACCTTTAGAAAGCATAAAAAAATCAAGATAATTTTCATATTTGCTATATTACTTTGAAATTTTTTATAAAATATTTGAATAGACTCCAATACAAAATTAAAAATGATATTAAAAGTCAAAAATGTTCTCCCTTTTTTTTTCTAGCTTATTTGAACAATGGTTATTTCATATATTTTTTTACTTTTTATGGTTCAAAATCTCAATAACGCAAATATTTGTTTTGTAATTATATACTTATTGTTACCCGAAATATGATTAATGGCTCTTATTAAATTTTGTAAAAGCATTATTAACGAATTTATTATGAATATGTACACTCCAAAAATTATATATTTACCCATCTCTAGATGGAAAAAGAAACTAATTTAAATTTTTAGTAAATTTTTGTAATTGCCATAATGTTTTGAAATTTTTTATAAAATATTTAAATAAATACTCCAATACTAAAGTGGAAATAATGCTATTAAAAGTCAAAAATGTTTTCTCATTTTTCTCGCTTGTTTGGACAGTAATAAATTATATATTCTTTATTTCATTTTTTTTTTACTTTTTATGGTTAAGATCTCAGCAATGTAAAAATTTGTTTTGTAGTTTATATATTTATTGTTGCACGAAATATGATTAACGACTTTTATGACATTTTTTAAAACTATCATTAGCGAATGTATTGTGATTATGTACAGGGTGGCTTGAACTCGAGTCTATGCATGGGGAACTCGAAAATAGTAAGAGATAAAGTGTAGCTCAAATTAAGGCAAAATTGCGCATTTAGGTGCTTAACACTATGCCTTTTTGAAAGTTGTAAAATTCCGAGTTTTTCCGGAGATATCCGGAAAAAAAC
>MU181948.1:934697-978712 GCA_016904865.1 Pissodes strobi
GTCAAACGGCCTACAGTTGATTAATTATAAATTCATTAATTAAAATGATATATAACGATAAGCTATATACGTTAATTAAGGCACTTAACTAAATTAAAATCGATTTTACTTGATTCTGGTCGATTTGTAGGCACCGTCGCTCCGTGGAAGTACGTCTCCACCATGTTGTTGCGTCACCCTGGCCAAAAAAAAATCCTTAGTACGGCTAACTCACGGCGGGATTAGCTACGTCAGCGTGAAATTCTACCTCACACAAGGAATTCTATCCCATAGAAGGAATTCTGTCCCACAGAAGAACAAATAACTTTAGCCATCTTAAATAGAAACACTCGTGTCGTCACACAACGTTTATAGACGTTTTGGCCAATAATTTTAGAAAATATACATTCTACTTAATTTGCTTAATCCTGCAACTACACAATCAGGCGGTAGTTAGAGCTGAGGGTCAAAAATAGCAATAATAAATTCCGATACGGAAACAGCCTGCTCGCCTTGAGTATTCAGGCGAGAAGGGCTATCAATTATCTCAAAAATGAATACATACCACATCTGTCAAGTGGAGCTCCAAACGGATGTATATATCGAGCAGGTTGTAACACCGGAATTAAGGTCGCGAGAAGTAAGGTAGCGAGAGTATCGATCACACAATTCGACCAGTAAAAGGAAAAAATCGAACTAATATCATTAATAACATTTACAATGTTAGAAACGGAATACAACATTCTATCAACTTGTTAAGAAATTTCAAATACAATGATGGATTTAGATTTAAAAATTTTGTCATAATGACATCTACTGATTTTGAGATGTTAATTCAATTGATTGGCTCAAGCATTTGCAAGCACACAGATACAAAGTATAGAAAGGCCATCCCTGCACCATTACGGCTAGCAGTAACTCTTAAATATCTGGTGTATCTGATGTACACATTCCGAATTTCAAAGCAAAGCTTGTTCCAGCACTAGCTTTGTGCCAGAGAATTCCCAAAGGGCTATTAGGTTGTAACTGTGGATTGATGCAAAATGTAGTACTATGGTAGGTTGGGGCGACGTGACTGGAGGTGGCGAAAGGCTAAGTTGTGATGATCACAATGCAATGTTCGAGCTTATTCCAGAAGAAGATGCAATAGAATATGTATGAGAAAATGGTTAATTTAAAACAGTTATTATCAATCGCATCCCTGAGCTGTTGCTGTTTCCAACTTTGAGCTACCGCTGTTTCTAAGTTTATTACCAATATGATCACCATAAAGAGTGTGTTGGTCACGCTTCAAAACAGCGTCGGATAGCATTTTGTTTAGCCACAACATCGGTACACTATTACCCTCTCCTTTTTTAAAAGCTCAGCACCAGAAACAGGATTTATAAACGGAGTCATGAAGCATGGTTCTATTGCATATTAATCATCACGAAGTAGTACAGCATTTGCTTTGTATACTAACTTGTGAATTTTTCCATATCCTGGCATCATGCATCGATGCTCAAGTCCATTCTCTGCTGATTTCAATATTTCTACGTAAGAGCAATAAACCACACCAATAATTGCTGTTAGTAACGTAAACTTGCTTTGCCATAGCTGATTACCCTGCTTTATTTCATTGTTGGTAGTTGGGAACTTTAGTTACTTATTTGTCTGTGAAATTATGCTACCAACCACTGCATTTACAGTCTGAGATACTGTAGGCTTAATAACATCAAATTCTTTGTCGATTCCTTTTCGATAGCCAAGATCTGCACATAAATTTTAATTTTTTGTACGAACGATAACTCATCTTCTTCATTTATACCTAAAAATCTATCAGTAAGCTATTGTATGTTGTCTTCTTCCAAACTATAGAATTCTTTAAAATCACGAACAAGTGTAGGTAAGCATGGCCATAAGACATAAATAAAAAAAACCTTTCAGTACAATGGAGAGGTTGCGATTGGCCACACTCAGTATTTTTGAAGAACATACATTTTCCTTAAAGTAAAGGGTAAAGATTATGCATACTGATTTACTTCGATGTGACCAGCTTACACTCTACAAATAAAAGGTTTTACTAGAAATGTTATCAATACAAGATGAATAATTTGCAAATATAAACATATTTTTTATTTATAAATATTGCTGGCTCAATATGGCAACTATTTGCAATTTTAATTTTTGTGGAATAAAATAAATATGGCAAAAAAAGAAGAGAAACTATTCCATATTTTCTCTGGGACCTCTAATTCGTGTCTGGGCAAGTATACATCATATTATTATCTATCCCTGCTTCTTATTAAATTAAGATTAAATTTACATTCACCATGCTATCAAGAATCATTACAAAAGGTGTACAAGTTTCTTTGCTTTAAATGATTGTTTTGTTACGACTCTCGAAAGAATTTAAAATGGCAAGGCAAACTTTGTGTGAGTGTTTTATGTTCACAGCTAAATTATAAGGAAATCTTTAATCTGATATCTTCAATTTACAAAATGTAAGACAAACTGAAAGAGAACCTTGTTCGAATCATGAAACCCAACGGTTCACTAAGTTCACTTATAATTAGTGATGCACAGAGCAAGCCCAAGACCAAGACTTCCATGGTCTTGGTCTTGTTCTGGCACATAGAGTCTTGCTTTTGCCCTTGCAAACTAATGGGCTATATTGGTCTTGGTCTTGGTCTTGCAAGTCTTGCTTTTAAACAAGGCATAAAATAAAAACAAAACAAAACAAAACAATAAAATAATCTTAAACTGTTTCGAATTTGATTTCTGTATGTTACCATTAGGTAACTAAAAACTGCAAATTTTCGAAATCATAAAAATCTAACAATAGCACATATACCAATATCACACCAATTATCTACTAATTAAAAATCGAATTAATTATTGATGAGTACCTTTTCATTAATACACCCCAGGAAAAAGTCTTTACCCAACCCGAATATATTTTATATTAATATAATATATTCTAACAAAATTACAAACTTGTTTAAAAGAAATGTATGCATATTTTAATGTTTTTTATTGGGCTTATTATAGTATTTTAACCATCACTTACATTAGCTAAATATTACCACAAACAAAATTATTGATAATAAACATGCCATAGTCCTTCAAGTTTTTTTCCGATGTCGAGTTTTTCTCTATAGAAGATGTTCACTTCCGGCTTGATCCTCAACCTCGGTCACATTTCGAATTTGGGGAGGTGAGCCTTATTGAGGTTAGAGGAGTTGTAATGTGCTTAAGAACCAAAGATGCACGGGATGCTTTTGGTTTGTCTGTTAAACTTATTAAGATCATCAAGGACCTCATTGTAGTACCACTGACAAAACTTATAAGCCTTTGCTTCAAGGAGAGTATTTTTCCTCTCCTGTCTTAAACAAGCCATTGTGATTCCCATCTTTAAGAAAAGAGCCAAGACGTCTCTAATTATCGTCCGATTTCCCTGCTTCCAATTTTCGCAAATTTATGTCTTTGAGAGTGGCGCTGTTTCTCGAGGCAAATTCACTACTATGTGAAGAGCAGTTTGGGTTTATGACGGGACGTAATACTGTGCAAGCTGTTTCAAATCTGGTATCATTCATTATGGATGGTTTTGAAAATAAAGAACATATTGGTACTATCTTCTGCGACTTAAGCAAGGCCTTCGACTGTGCATCGCACAAGTTGCTCATAAAAAAACTTCATCTTTATAAATTTGGTCACAACAGTATTGACCTATTAACATCCTATTTGGAAGGACGAGCTCAAAGGGTGGATGGAGTGTCGTCGGACACAAAGGCCATGAACACTGGGGTGCTACAAGGCTCTGTAATGGACCCCTTACTATTTCTGGTTTATATTGATAACCTTTCTCAGATCCGGGTATGTCTTGTTTGCCGATGTTACTACCAACTCAATCAGGGAAACTTGAGAGGATGCTCTGGTGGGTTGCACGTGTGAGGCACAGTCGAGGGCCAGAAACTGGTTCGAAAAAAATTACTTAGTCTTAAATGAATCCAAGACTAGCTATCTCCTTTTCTCTTTAAGAGATGCACAGGGGTGTCCATTGTCTCGTGGGACTGTTGAGAAGCGGCATATACGCGTTGCGCAATATGTCAGGGACAGTGTCCGTGGGTGTGTTGAGGACTGCATATTTTGCCTTGTTTCATTCTGTCATGTCCTATGCGATCCTGGCAAGGGGGTCATAGCCCGCTGTGGCGCAGGGTATAGAGATGATTGTACATAGACGTCCATTGAGTTAAACATCATGACTTTTCCAGATGTTTTCATACTAGGAAACCTTCTTTATATAAAGGACAATCTGGAAAAATTCCCTACAAATTATCAGAAAATGATTATGCCACCAGGTCCAATGGACAGCTTGCGGTTTGGCTGTGTAGGCTTGAGAGCCCAGTATCTCGGCCCACTGCGACACCAGTGGGCCGATATACTGGGCTGTACAGTTTAACAACAAGCTTCCAGGCCCCTTAAAAACAAAACCCAGAGGTGTGTTCAGGAGCAGGATTCGACAGGCACTCTTAGGGAAACCTTTATATGACCCAATAGAATTCTTGACCAATGAATTAACCTTCAATGTTTCTTAGAATATGTTTGTCTTTGTCTGTTAGTTTCGTATTGTTCGATACTTTTTTTTAATCTGTTTTAATATTTTAATAATCTTTAGTGTGTTTTTTTTAGTGTTTAGTGTTCTTAGGAACTGTTTTATACTTAATCTTAAGTGTGATAAACAATTTTATTGACCTGTGCAAACCCTATTTGGTGCTAGCATGAATTTGATTTGATTCGCAAGGATTATAAAATATTATTGCAAACAATCCCTTTGGTATTATCATAGAGCGCGAAATTTGAAAGAGTTTCGAAAGACTCTTGCAACTTGCAAAAGCCTTGGTCTTGCAGAACATGGTATTGATATTGATCTTCTTCGTGCATACACATTCTTGGTCTTGGTTTTGCTATCCAAAAGACGGTCTCTAGCTTGATCTTTGTTGCAAAACCGAGGCCAATACTGCAAGATCAAGACCAGTCTTGCTCATCACTACTTTTAATTCAATTCATTCAAATATCTCATTTTGTGCTTCTGGAGTGTTTAAAAACTAAGAAGCGCCATTTAGATATTTTAAATAATGGCTTTTATTTAATCCGGGGATAACTATGCCAAAAGCTATAGAATTTTACACACTTTCAATTTAGATATAATTTAGGAAAATTACTTTTAGTTCACTACTATGGCTAGTGACATTATATGGCTCAAGCTTAGGTCCAAGAAAATAACCAAATTATTAATATTTTGCCTCACGAAAATTGTTAAACCATTAGCTGCCGCTTTTAATTCTTCACAAGTCGACTAATCAACTTCCGACTTTGTCCCTTTGGGAATTTAATGTTCACAGCATCAACTGGCCAACAAATGGCAACAAGACCGACAATGAGGGTGGAAAGGCTAAAATATTTGCCATTATCACCGATCATTAACAAGAGACTAGAAGGTCCACTCTCAGTCGGATCTTTTGATGTAGCGCTTACAAAGGCGAGACGCCAGACTTTAGACGAAACGGGATGAGACGTGGCACGATGCCTGAGCGGTTAATCAGAATTTCACCAGTTTCCGTGACCGGGCAAGGAGGGGAATGCTGCGGGCGTGGCGTAGATTGAACCTTCTAGTCTAGTGTTGATGTTCAGTGTTTAGACGAATCAACTGGGATCTCGGAGAAGGAAGACTTTGCTTCTATTCACAAATCCTGAATATTACACAGTTTGGTATCTCCAGTTTAGCCCTAGTTCTTCCCAAACGTACTAAAGCTAAAACTGTGTAATGTTCAGAATTTGTGATCCCTCTCCGAGATCCACGTTTATTCATCTACAAATTAATGGTAAATGTTTAAGCCTCTCCACCTTCATTATCAGTCCTATTGTAACTGGATATATCAATCAAAATCATTTGGCGGAATCTGGCATAACGGATTGATCAACAAAGTGCGGTCCGTTGTTGCCAGTTGTTCGCTCTGTTGTTCGCAATAATTCTACATGTTGCGGTCGATGGATATATCTCAGAGTATCGATACGAGCATACCACAGGTCGCAAAATATTTGTATCAACTGTGTTCCTAATCTACATTAACGACTTGCTAACCGAAACCGATAATCCTGTTTTGAGCTTTGTGACAGCTTCCATGTCTTCCAATGAAGACTTACCGCTGCATTTAGGAACATTTAAAAATAATAATAATAAAGACCAAGAGAACATTTTGATTTGGGGCTAGAGGAATCTGTAGATTCTTGATCCTGTTTAATGCAGCAAAAACTCCAGCAACCATGCTTTCACCAGAAAGTCAATTAGCGCATCTTACTTTGAGAGTTTTGGGCAGCAGTAATATCTCCTAGCATGACCTCATTCTCGATAACGCAGAGTCTTCAATTTCATTTTCACCGATGAAATATTCACTTGCATAAATGAATAGTTAAACCTCTTCCACGTACAAAATATACCTCAAAAACCCCCCATTCTATCTAAGGAAGAAATTCAAGTTTGGTATGGCATTTGTATCCCTCGTTGGAAATTTTTCACATCTCCCGTGCAATGGCATGCAATATATTTGAAGAAATCAAACGATTTCTTCATTTCAATGATAATAACCTGCAAATTCCAGACTAACAACCAACGCATGCACAACTTTGCAAGATACGTCCATTTTTACGAAAAATTCGTTAAAAGCTGGGATAACAAATGAACCCAACAAAGTCTTTATAGACTCTAAAACAATATAATGCCATGAAGCCTCATAAATGGAGATATAAAGTTTTTGTGCTAGGTAGAGGGTCAGTTTTTTCGTACGACTACGATTTTAATTTTATTATGGTACTACCACTCTTGAAGATCATCAACCAGACCTGGGAGCAAGCAGCAATGTCGTTGTAAGAGTTTCTGTAACCATTCCCAAAAATCTAAGTTATTAACTTTTTTGATAAGTGGTTTCAAGGCATTCTATTACTAACCTAGATAACTAAAAATGACATTTTATTTCTGGGTTCAGTAAGAGCTAATCGTATAAATGATTTTTTCTACGAGCGTGCACAAAATAGGTACTTTGCGCACGCACTTTACATAAGTGCACACAAAATTAAATTTTGCGCACTAGTGCGGACAAGACGTAATTTTGCGCACTAGTGCTGACAAGGTTTAATTTTGACAAACAAAGTACCATTAACAATATTTATACACCAGTAAATACGATTCTATGACATTTGTCGTCAGTGTCAAACAAATTAATTTGTTAATATTTGTCCATTATTTTAACTACATCTAAGTAAGTCCAAGCCCAGATTTTATAAAAAGGAAAATGGAAGACATTGAAGCAGAAGAGAACGAGGAAATACCGGAACCTACATATTTTAGACAGAGCCGCCGCGCCGGTGCCGGTGCCTGCAATAGTCTGATACCTCAAAGGTCGTCCCAGAAATATGAAAAGCAATATGCAGAATTTAGCAAGTGGTGTGATATAAATAAAGTGAAGCCCTTTAAAGAAGAAGTATTCTTAGCCCATTTGTCGGAACAGTAAAAAAAATATAAGCCCCCAACGCTATGGTCCAAGTAGTCGCTGCTGAAAAAAGGAGGTCAGTTTAAAATATTTTCCAATGTTTTTAGCGTCGAGTCCCACCATTACAATGTTCTAAATGCACCAGATATTGCTGAAAATCGTTTGCAAGAAAATATTATTCCAACTTCAACTGGCACCGACGACGGAACCTGCAAAAACAACACAAAACAAGTAATATTACCCACCATTGAAGAAACCGCATCTTCAGCATTAACCTTGCATAATGCTTCACATTGTTCCCTTACTTTTAATATCGTTAATAATAATTAAATGAAATAATTAGTTTTTGTTAGTTGTTGCTTAATATTTTGTTTTCAATACAATTTTTCAAATTGATTGTCTCATTTTTTGTTTTTATAAAATGTTCTCGCTCGTAGAAAAAATAATGTTCCTAACTCTAGCGCAAAGTGTCTTGTTCGCACTTAACTATTGCCCGAACTCCGCTTCGCGTCGTTCGGTCAACTGCAGCCAGCGTGCGAACAAGACTTACTTTGCGCACTAGTTATGATAATAAAATTGTGAACACAATTTCCACATATGTTAGAAGTCAACCTGTATGGGAGGTGGGAGGAGTTAATCTTTTATATTTCATGTCGGGCTATTACAGAATGCAAATTCAATCCAAACAATGGTATATCGGGGTATTTTTCCATTTTCTCGATATGATGCGTGTAAACAGCTCGATACTATGAAGACACCACTTGAAAAATGATGACTTACACCTACCACTTTCAGAATTCAAACTGGCCCTTCTAGAAGTAGCCGACTAAGCACATGTTTTCAACCTAAGCTAAATTTAAAACAGAAAAAATATCCATTTTCACAGATGTCAGCCCAGGAGATTAGAACCGATAACATGAATCACTTGCCGATAGCAAAGAAAATTCGTACTATAATATTCTTTGCCGATAGCAAATGAGGAACGAACAAGGTGTAAATATCCAAAATGTAAGAGAAAGTCACAAATATCTTGTATTAAATATATGGTATTTTTACGTGTAAATAAGTACTGCAACTCTCTTTCGAAATTCCACACGGAATAAAATGTATTTTTTAATATTTATTACGATTGAGCTTAGTAATGAGCTTAATTATTATTTTCGATTTCTTCCCACTATTGCGATTTGTGCCAAATTTGTCACCTGTTGCAAATGTCAATTTTTTTGTCTAGAAAACTTAGTCCAAATTATTTTTTAATATTTTTCCAGTACATGTGAAAATATGAACTATCACTTATATAAATGTAAAGTAAGCATTTCATCATTCAAGACGCCACAGGTCCCCTTTTATCACGTTTAACTGGCATAAATAATAAACCCCATTAAGTATTTACTAATCATAACTATTTAGAATAATGTGTTATTTAATGCAATTAAAGTGATTAATTACTGTTAGTACCGTAACAATAAACCGCAGCCTCCGCAAAGAACCAAACGAAACCGAACTTAATAAACACCAAAACCAGTCGGCTTTGACCGTGAACTTGTCGTGATCACTTTTAAATTCACCACGCCCAAACTAGAACAGGAAGCGTTTTAGGATATAAGATTTTTGATTCTTTTGTTCATTGAATCAGATATGAACTGAAATGTGTATCTTTGTGGTAAGGTATTGTTAGTAAAAAACGAGAATATTAATAAACTATTGTCACTATAAAGAATATCCAAGCAAAGATACTTGCAAAAACATAAAAATAAAGAATATTATAATATAAACTTTGATTTGTTTTCATTAAACATATTCCTTTAGAGTACGATTTTTTTTAATAGGATACACACACTAAAAGCTTCAAGATGCGTCTATTTGATTGGGTATGAGTTTAGCAAGGACACAATCGCACTGTTAAAAACATAAATAAGAAATGTTACTAGGGAAAGAATTTGAAATGAGTAAAGGACTGTTGACACGGCATTCAAGATTATAACAAAACTATATTTTGTTTCAAAAATTAGCAGCCAGTACGAACTCCCAACTTAAGCTTATACATATACAGCGTGGTCCAAAAGTCTTCAACAATCATAGTTAACTTCTGGCATAATTAATATTGTCACGTTTAGTTTATCCGTGACGCCACGCCTTGCTTGTCGTGCAGCTTATGTAGCTCAGATTATGGTTCGATCTATCAGGCGAGAAGAGATACTAAAGAAGGCACTTAGGTAAAACAATAACAACGTCTATTGGTCAAAAACTTAATGACACAACGACAACAACGTCTATTGGTCAAATACTTAATGTGTTTAAATCATACCCAACACGTACTTTCACACTAGTAAGATACAAGAATATCCAAATAAAAGTGAACAGTCTTTAAAGGTGGCAAAAACTGTCAAATAAGAAAGGTTCAGGTTAGTTTGCAACGTTTAATTTTGGAGATGTTCTTAAATATATTGAAAGACTACCCTTTGTGTTAATTTTGCTGAGCTAATTATCGTGTCCTATTATTCTTTTTGCCACCAAAATATTGAATATTTTCCTCATCCAATAAATACATTTGCTGATCTAACGTTACTACTCGATTATTCTTTGTGCTAGCAAAATACTGCATATTTTGCTGATCAATTAAATACAAATCTAGTCTTAGTATATTTCATTAAATCTGAATTGCTATGTTTGCTTTTTATTATACCCTGAATAGAGAAAGTCATTAAAAATTAAAACACCTTTAGAATGAAGACGAATGAAAAAAAAATTTAATTTCTGTATGTGTTAAATATCTGTTCACATTTTATTTCATTTATAATTCCAATAGTGTATTCTTTATAAAGTTCCTACTTTTAGCGCCAATTACGACCTGGCAAATCATAATCGAAATAAAGCGCATTTTCTCTTCTTCATCGCTATTATTAGCTTTCAAAAAAGATCTAATAAGCAGATAATTTATTTAGTTACGAATTTACTAAATTCAATTCAGTTCAATACTCTCCTGCCTCAGTACCTTTTACCAAACCTTTCAGCCATCCATAAAAAGTGAAAAATAAACTGTGATTCCATTATTCGCCAAAGTGCCAGCAATACATTGAACTGAAAATTCGTTCGAATATATATTTTTTGTTTCTCGAGTGTTTGGAAACGAAGAAGCGCCATTCAGCTATTTGAAACGATCGCTTTTATTTAATCTGGGGTATTGACAGTTTTATACCTTCACGATAAAGGGAATCCCCTTAAAAAGATACTGCTTTACTCTATTCAATTTTCTGCTCTCGATATCGGCGGGATATTTTTAGCTTATTAAATTACACCTAAATCTGGGAAGCTGGTTTTATAAACGTCCTTCTGTTTTCTCAAAGAATTTTATTTTAATTTTTAACTAAACATTGAGGCTTTGTAAACAAGCTTTTCGGTGTTTGTTTGCAAAGTTTCTTGCAAGGACTTTTAAACGTAGGTTTTTGTTTGCTTGTTAAGAAAATTTTCAAAGCTTTTGATGGTGAGAAAAATTATTCACTTGAAATCTCCGGTTATCATCGTATATTATTTTTTGTGTTCTCCCTTTTATATATCTAATATAAAATATAAATATTTTCGATAATTCTTCGACCTGCTTTTAAGTAGTTATCATTCCCAAAAATTATTCTGCGGTATTCTTGATAGCGGGAGACAAACTTTAAATAAAAATAATTTAACGAATTGCATTTGACGTAATAATTTTACAAATAATGCAAATAATTATTACCCATAAAAGTTTTTTAGCCAGCATATAAATAAAAAAAAATAAAAACAGGCCAAACTAAATGAAAACTTTGTCACTGGCACTCATCTCTCTATTTTGGGTATATGTGCATAAATATATCCCAGTCGACTCGTTCAAATAAGAAAGATCAAAGTGATAATTTTGTATTGGTCAATATGTAACGTATGCTCAAATGTCATTGGTCATTCTCTCTGTAAAATGATATTAAGCTATATTTATACAATATCCTAAAACACAGTTATGTTTGTAACATTTTTATAGTAATCTGTAAATTATTATGTTTCATGAAAATATAAAAATTGTTAAGCAAGACTTGGGTAAAATATTTAAAAAAACGTTCTGGCTTTGACGCACCCCACTATTTCATGCGTAAATAATTCAAAATCTGGTTGGAGTAGTTTATAGAGCATAGGCTTTTAAACATCCTTATGCAAATGCGATATTATTATGTCAAATTCAATGAAAAAAGGTATTTCAAAGGGTTAGTTTATAAGAGTTTTTCTTGAATAATGATAATAATGGTCTGAAAGCGGATAAATGTAAAATAACATTTCGTATTGCCATTTTAAAGTATAAATCAAACTAAAAATTGAGGGTTTGTAAACAAGCTTTTTAGTTTTGTTCACGAATGTTGCTACAAGGAAGATTGAAAGTATTTTTGATTCTTTGTAAGGGTACTGAATTTTCAAAGCTTTTAATGGTGAAACGTACCGACGTCTATATATTACCTTATGAATATCGGCAGTCAGACCCGTATTAATAGAACCTTTACAAACCTGCTTTGAACCCATCCATTTACGTTCTGTATTTTAGCAGCTCCCAAGTTCTTTTAGAGTTTAGAGCCCCAAAAAGTATTTTGTGTTTTTCTTTGTTGGGAACTCTTGTTTCCCCTCTTTTTTCTTCCTTATCTTAGCAATTAATACACCAAGAACATTTAATACATTTATCAGCGATAATCAATACGGCTTTCGCAAAAACAGATTGACAGGAGATATATTGGCCTATGTCACTCATATATGGAGTAGTGCAATTGAGAACTACGGAGAGTCTCGAGCGATTGCGTTGGATATTTCGAAGGCATTCGACAAAGGTTGGCATGACCGAAAGCTCAACAAACTGCCGTCCTTCGGACTGCCAGTCTCTTTCTGCAACTGGCTTGCCAGTTTCCTTAAAGACCGATCTCTGCACGTTGCAGTTGATGGACACATCTCAGACACATTCGCCATTAACGCGGGCGTGCCTCAGGGCGCAATACTTTCACCAACTCTGTTCCTTATCTATATCAATGATCTGCTGACCGAAACGAATAATCCTGTTTACAGTTTTGCAGATGACAGTACCCTTGTCTCCCAATTTAGATCAGGAAAACCTTTACCAGCGACTGAGACTTATCACCGCAGACAGAAGCAGATAACAGCACACAATCAAGACCTGGAGAAAGTTCAAACTTGGGGCGATAGAAACTTGGACCAGTACAATGAAGCAAAGAACCAAGCAGCCACGTTTACCAAGAGGGCCAATACGGCGAGCCGTGACATCATTATGTCAGGATCGACCATTCATTCATCCTCGTCAATCGGACTGCTGTGTTCCTCAGTCAACAGCAATATGTCCTGGCATGATCACGTTGCTAACATCGCAAAATCAGCTTCCCAGAAGCTTGGTGTGCTATTCGCAACAAAAAACTGTATACACCGCAGCAGTTGCTCTTGCTCTACAAAGCGCAAATAAGACCGTGCTTAGAATATTGCGCACACATCTGGGGTGCCGCACCAAAGCACACCCTAAAGCTGCTGGATTCCATTCTGAAGAGAGCTGTGCGTCTTGTCGGCGAGCCAGAGTTGACTGGATAGTCTGAAACACCGCAGACATGTAGCCGAGATGTCCCTGTTTTACAGATACTTTCACGCCAGATGTTCCCAGGATTTGGCAACGCCTGTCAGATAGTCGCGACAGACAGCAAAGAGCGCATCAGTTTTTCGTACAACTGGAAACACCTAGAACATCAGTTTACAAGAACTCCTTTGTCTGGCGCACTGCATCACTGTGCAACTCACTCCCAGGACATATGTTTCCCCCTAATTGCAACCTACAACTATTCAAGAACCGTGTCAATCAACATCTTCGCACACACACCTCTCGTCGAGCGCCATAGGATCTCACTTTAGTGTGTGTGCCTCTACCTAAGAAAAAAATAGATACACGGAACCAGCGAGCAAATGTTAACATAAAACAAACCTTAACAAATTAACAAGTGAAGAGAGAACATCTTAACTTCCCTACAACTCAATATGAACATAGGTAAGTTAGGTCCCTTTTTTAAATACTAAATATACATAATTATGCCACCTTTCTTAACTTGTAGTGACATCCAGGACCGTAGTACTTCATATTATGTACCGTTTTAAATTCACGAAACAGTTCACCTATTAATATATTAGTCCAGAGTAATTGGATGTGATAGCTGTCACTTACCACATACAACACGCCAGTTATAATTTGGGTATAACATAACGTCCCAATGCTAACATTTTATTGGCGAATATTTAATTACCGAAGGTTTCTTTTTTTTGTGGGTTTGGCACGTTGTACCTGGTAACTATTGCATTGTTCTCTTTTCGTAATATTGTATTAGTTCAGAACCAACTATCGTATCATACACACGGCATATTTAGTTGGACGCAGTTAAATAATTAAAATTCATTATTTTTCTCTTAACCAGATGATATCATGATGAAGGTACCCTTCAGAACGCATCGTTCCCATTGACTATAATTCACCAGATGACCTTAACTTCACTATAAGAATGAAACAGGACTAGTGACCTATTTAGCAGCTGTGATATTCGGAAAGCATTTGAACTTTCATTCGATACTTGCCTGTCTAGACTTTTTATTTGTTTCAAATTTAATTACTAAAATTGAAGGGGTGTTTTGGAACCAGAGCTAGTGTGCTAGTAGCATTAAACATAACCAAAATCAATAGAACCCATTTTTTTCTTTCATATAATTCCCCTTCCCATTTACGTGTAATTGTGCTTAAGTAGAAGAATTTGGTTAATTGATTTTTCTCCCCCAGATCTCTTAGCTGCTCCCCGAGTACTCATGTTTGCTTGTATTTATTTGCTGAGTTTCACAGTCGAACCTTTAAAAGATTCATTTTTAGAATAGCCCAAATATCTTGGAACAGGAAAATTCCAATATCAATATATCCCCCATGACCTTTCCAGACATCTCAATTTATCAATGGTAATATCGGTCACTCCCCACATCTTACACCGTTATATAAGGTTCGGCGTTAGGATCTCCCTTTATTCCTCATTAGCAAATTTGCCAAAATTCTGAAATTGTTAGTGCATTTCGCCATGGAACTTTAAATTGTCAACATCGTACACCGTTATATTAGGGTCGACGTTTTAACTCAGCAAAATGCCATGAAAAAATGCAACAACAATGTAGCTCGTATTTAATTTCCGCTAATCAAGCACCGTACATCATCAGAGGTTCGGACGCTATAAAAATTGCAATACTCTATCGGAAAGTTCAATATCAGCATTAAATATGTTAAATTGATTTTTTACGTTTGAATGAAATCTAAATTCCTTTAATGTTATTACTTATTTCCTCCCATAGATTTGTAATCCAGCACCGAATACCATCAGGTTCGGACGCTGTAGACTAACACGCCTTTTTTGAGAAAATACCAATAATCAACATTCTCCTTCAAATAATTTGAATTTAGAATATTCCATTTCAAGAAATTATTTAGTGGTCCGGCAGAGTATGTTCGTACCTTTGAAAGAATAATTTTTAGAATGGAATTCTTTGGTGTTGGCTGGCTATTTATATGGAGCTTTCCTCAGTATCCAGCTAACTTGACACATCTCCCCTTGCCTTTTACTAGACTTACGGTATCTTCACCCTTATTGTGTGGCAATATAGGAACCTAATTCCCCTATCAAACATCAAGAATTTTAAGTGGTTCTAGAGAGCGCAATGTAAGCCCACTACTTTGATTGTTTTAGGCCCCGTTAAAATTTACCATTGGAATAGTATTATAATATAGGAATAATATAATGTATGGATATTAAAATCTATTTTACTGAAAATTATTTGTCTTGCTGGGTTTTCTCTTTTTTTCTGTAAGGTAACATTTGACCCTGGTCTGACACTTTTCACTTTCCCCCAATTTTAAAATATAAATTTTGGAAAAATGTTTCTTTACAAAAAAAAATCGCTACTATTAATATCTAAACTATTGGACCCGGTTTGGTCCGGTTCAATGGCACAAGAACTTATTTAATAGAAATCTCTGGCTATCACCTTATTTGGTTTTGTGTTATATAATTATTATAAAATTTTTGATTTGTTGACGACAGTGCTAATTTTCGGCCTAAAACTGAACGTGCCTTGCCATTTTTTAGATACAACATTATGGATGTATGATCTTAGTGAAGGGATCTTTAATGTATTTTTGTTTATTTACTTGTTTTCCACTGGGTTCAAATATGCAGCCGAAATATTGATAAGTTTGGGTTAATTTGGATTAGTTTATTTCTGCTTAGAACTCTACATATACGAAAATTTTGAATGTAACTCACAAGGCTCGAAAAAATCACATAACTTTAATATGCCTACCTCCACACTCAACTTACTGAGTAAATTATTGGATGTGGCTTCTATGTGAACTTTAGACATCCTATTGCCAAGAAATTGAAAACTGGATAAAAGCGAATCCAGGAAGGACAATTTCATGCATTAGGAATATATTCCAAGACCATGATTTTTTGATTCATGAGAAATTAGAAATTTCTCTTGAGATTGAAAATATTCGTTAGCATTTTTTACACTGATTAGCTATAATTAGATATTATTATTCTATTCATTATAACAAGAGACATCAATATTTTCGATGATTATTCAACTTTCATTTAAGTTGTTATCATACCTAAGAATTATTTTGCGGTATCCTGGATAACCAGAGACAAACTTTATATAAAAATAATTTCACGGATTGCATTGGGCCTGATAATTTTGCGAATAATGTAAATAATTACTATGCCTAAAAGGGTTATTTTATATGTATAACACTTAAATTTAAGAAAATAAAGCAGAAGAAACTAAAAAAATGCTTTTTCTCGTAACTAGCAGTGTCGTCGCTCTTATATATCTGTTCATAAATATATCCCGATCGACTGGTGACTCAACTATAGTTCAAGTCGGAAATAATAGTCAGTGACTCATTTTTAGTTTTAAGGCACGCCTCGGGGTAAGGGAAGAGAGAAGGAAATTCCAGCGGCGGATACAATTGTTTGTAAATTAATATGTTATAATAACTATATAATGGAATAGTAATAAGTAAACTTAGGCAAATATATACTTAAAAAAATAAAGTTTATGCACATAAATATGCATGATTTTAGTCTAAAATATGCAAAAAAACGTATATTTAAAATTATTCCTAAATCTAGTAATAAGCAACAAAATGGTACTACAAACAAATAGTAAAATATTCATTAGGGCTAGGAAAAAAAGAGTCATGGATGATAAGGGGTTTTCTTATCATAAAATACCATATTGAAGGTTGCGTCGAAAGTTTCAAAAATCAATAAAACTTTAAGTTTACTACTCGTTATCGGAGGTTTGATCAGAATTTGATTCAGAATCATTACTATCACTACTTTCGGAACCAACATTGATAATAAGAGGTTCAACTCTAACTTCGACCGTAGTATCCAAATCCCACATTTTTTGTTGAATTGAAAATGATAAATAAAAACGCAAAAATGTGATTTGCGTTGAAATTCATTTAGTTTAAAAGTGTAAAAATACAAACACACGTGTTTTTATAATATAGGTATATAATTAAAGAAATACATTTTTAGCAATAATATTAAACATTATCATAATTAAAACAAAAATAAATTAAAAAATTAAGCGAGTCTGCTAGTACTCGAGACTAATGTGTAAACATATCCTATAACGACATCGGTTGTAAAAAAAATGACAGCAGCAAGTTATGTTCCCAAGTGGTAACCCATCCAAGTACTAATCACGCCCGACGTTGCTTAACTTCAGTGATCGAACGAGAACTGGCATTTTCAACGTGCTATGGTCCTTACCTGTACATTTTAGCATGTTCATAGAATAAAAAAAAACATTCGCATTTATAATATTAGTTAGGATTCTTTAATAATACGCACTGGCAGCTTTGGAGCGGATTAATTCACTGCACAAATTCGACACGAAAATGTAATGCCACCAGGAATAACATCAACATATGGACACAGCGTATTTACCTTATAATCTTGGGCCGACATCCTTTGATTTGGTACAATCAATAACCAGCTTTTTCAAATTTTACTGCTTTAAACGTCTGGGCATCTAAATAATACTTTTGACAGTTCGTATAATTTAAAATCATAATATGCTTTTTATCGTCTAAAATCCTTTTAAAAACGATTTTAAATGGCAAAATTGTATAAAAATCCGAAAATTCGGACTTTTTTAGGGCGATAGCCGTGCCTTCGGACGAATTTGTCGTGGATTTTGAAGCGAAAATCAATTTAAATTCAACCGTCTATTAAAAATAAGCTGTGATATGGATCCAAATACACTGCGAATATAATATAATACTTTGACGGTTCGTTTAATTTTAAATATGCTTTTTTATCGTCTAAAATCCGTTTGAAACGATTTTAAATGGCAAAAGTACTGTCCTAGCGGCTAGAATCGGTTTACACATTTCCGTGCCATTTGCCGAGATTTACCCTCATACCGCCGCGTAAGATGTTTACACATCAAAAACTCAAGGGCATTCAAGATCAAATTACCTCAATGTCATTCAAGGTAAAGGACACCACAAAACAGTTCCAAGGACCTTCAAGGTCATACACGCTTGGAGCAATCCCAAGGTCATATGCGCGACCTTCAACAAAAACTCAAGGACATTCAAGGTAAGATGTCAAGGACATTCAAGGTGAAATTAGGCCAATGTGGTTCAAGGTCGAATACACTTAAGACCAAGTAGGCGGGGTCTATTTCAAAGTCACCAGAGGGGGGTGAAGGGGCAAAAAATTAGAGGGGGAGAATTGAGGCCGTCTATAGCACTCTACTGTGGATTAATTCACTGCATACTTTCGACAGGAAAATCTACAAAGCTTGTTCTTTTACCAGCTACTCATCTTGGGCCGACATCCTTTGATTTGGAAAAGTCAATAATCAAATTTTGCAAATTTTAGAAGAGGGCTATGACTCAATATTGGTTTAAACGTCTGGACATCTGAATAATATTTTTGACAGTTCGTTTAATTTAAAATAATAATGTGCTTTTTTATCATGGAAAATCCGTTTAAAAACGATTTTAAATGACACAATTGTATAAAAATCGCAAAATTCGGACTTTTTTAGGACGATAGCCGTGGCTTCGGACGAATTTGTCGTGGATTTTGAAGCGAAAATTCATTTTAAATTCAACCGTCCATTAAAAAAAAAACAAATTTATAGAAGGAAAATTATAGAAGAGGGCCATGACACTTAACTTTCCCAAATCAAAGGATGCCGCTGCAAGATGAGTAGCTGGTTATTGAATAAGCTGTGTAAGTGGCAACGAAACAATCGAACATTTCTAGAAAAAATCGCGATACCTGCGGCCCGCTGCGCTGCCATGAATCCGCTGATCGTATGCATATATTTAATATATGATCGGATGTACCTTTTCGTACAAGTCGCGATAGGCATGCTCAAGTATGGCGACGACGCTCTCCAGCATTAAAGCAACATCATTTTATGTGCCATGTTTTCTCTAATCCCTGCAGTAGTTTGAAAGTTTTAAAAAATTAATTGTTTTTTGTGTAATTCACTAAAAGATACACCCAATTTTAAGCAAAAAACAAAAGAAGTGAAAACATTTACGCCAGAAATATTTTGTTCGTCTAAATTATTTTTAAAATCAAGACTGTTTCACAACCACAAATATACTGATGTGATATTACCGCATTCTTCCGATGAAGAACTAATTGGGTATCATTCATCGTGCTATAAAGAATTCAGTGTAAAAAAAAGTATTTGGTGGCTGAAAGGTAAGTTCAATAAATTTAGAATGATAACATTTTCCGTGTATACCTATAACGCCGTTAGTTTTTTATTTGATTTTTTCTATTTTGCGTTCAAAATGATTCCATTTCTATACACATCGTATCTTCCTGGCCTGAATCCTCGTCGGTTTCACAGTCGTCGTCGGGCAGTAACATGACAATGTCAGCCGAAGGCTGCGGAAAATCGCATTTCTCGAGCATTGCTAATGCTTCATGCATTGAGAAACCTCTAAAAATGAAAAATAGAGGTAATTTTAGATTTTACTTTACTCATTACTTACAAAATATTATAAATAATCAAATTTTTATTTCGTAAAGTAGCTCTTATTCCTATAAACATGAAAATAAAGCTAACGCTAATAAGTTATTGAATGATTCTTGAGTAATATACTTACCTAGCAAACTTGATGTTATATTCGGCCATTTTTATTCACTTTTATAATTAAGTTAAACAAAAACATGCAGCGCTGCGCAAGCAATACGGCGCGGAACTGTCAAATAAGATTGTCCCGAAACTCACTTATAGATGACGAGCCAAATTTCTCACCATTGGCGTGCGCAGTTATTTTTAAAGATGCCGTTCTATTAGTAGGGCGTCAGGGTTATCTGATGGGTTAACATGTGCTCCCTGGTTCCGTTTATTTAGTAAATGTTTTAAATGTTCTTGGTGTATTAATTGTTAGATAAGGAAGAAAAAAAGGGGGAAACAAGAGTTCCCAAGAAGGAAAATACAAAGGAATTATTGTGGCTCCAAACTCTAAAAGAATTTGGGAGCTACTAAATACACAACGTAATGGATGGGTCGAAATAGGTTTGTAAAAAATTGTACGATCACGTGTCTGACTGTCGACTTTCAGAAGGTAATACATATACTGGGCGTCGGTAAGTTTCAATCAAAGTTTCAAGACATATTATTAACTATTTACGCAATTCACAATCCATTTACAGTAGCTTATAAAACTTTATCACAATTAATGACTACTTGAAAAATAATGCTGTTTAAAATTGATGTTTTCTTGTCGGACTGCAGATTGGTCCCGACATATTTGTCGGACAGTTATACCACATGTCGAGTACTTGTTTTATATACATGATTCTTTTTTGTCCGACAGTTATTCGTAAATTTTTTGGCTTCGTGAAACCGACGATTTTCCAGTGTCGGACTGGGAAATCGGAAAATGTAATTTGTCGGACAATTGGATATTTATTTTCTACATATTTTTATTAAGTAATCCTGAAAAAATCAGCTCGTTATTCATAAATTTTTTAAGTCATGAATTGAATGTGTTTGAATTGTCGGACACCCTTAACGCCCCAAAATTTTTGTCGGACACTTTTTTTTTCGCGCGTTTCATAAACTTGCCTCGCGATTACATTAAAAATAAAAACAGTATCCATAAATTTTTTGCACTACGCGAAATGGTCGGCTTGCGGAAGAACCGGAAAGCAAACGCCCCCACTACGAAAGTTTTCATAAAGGGAAAAGGTGGTAGACTAACCGCAATTAAGCCACACAAAAATTTCCAAGACAGTATTCATAAATGCAACTTTATGTCGCTGGGCACTTACACTACTAGGTAATAAGCTGTGTCCATATGTTGATGCTATTCCTGATGGCATTAGATTATCGTGTCGAATTTGTGCAGTGAATTAATCCACTCCGAAGCTGCCAGTAAGTATTATTAAGTAATCCTAACTAATATTATAGATGCGAATGTGTTTGTTTGTTTGTTTGTTTCTTACGCTTTCACGCATAAACTGTTTCAATCATCATGAAATTTTGTACAGATATTTTCAAGAGTATAGTAAAGATCATAGGTTTAGCTTTTACCCGGGGCTTCGTTCGCGTTGATTTTTTATTATTTTAAACTTGGTTATTAAACGTGATTTTTATTCTATGACCAAGCTAAAACGTACAGGCAACGGCCATAGCATGTTGAAAATGCTAGTTCTCGTCCGATCACTGAAGTTAAGCAACGTCGGGCAAGGTTAGTACTTGGATGGGAGACCGCTTGGGAACACAACGTGCTGCTGTCATTTTTTTACAACCGATGTCGTTATAGGATATGTTTACACATCAGTGTCTCGACTACTAGCAGATTCGCTCATTTTGTTTTAGTCATTTGAACTGACTCCGATACGTTATAATCAAATTTAATCTTTTTAGTTAGTTTTGTTTAGCCGCAAAAATTCGGTTTGTTTTAGTTAGTTTTAACTTACTTTAATTTTTGCAATTTAATCCGATACGGTTTAGCCCGTTTTGATGCTTTTGGTTACTTGTGATTAGTTTGGTTAGTCATTCAATTAGCTTTCGGTTAGCTTTATTTAGTTTTAAATTATTTTAGTAATTTGAACCGGTTCCGATACGTTATGGTTAATTTTAGTTAGTCGGCAAAATTCGGTTAATTCAAGTTTGTTTCACATTATAAGCTTAATATTTTTAATCTGTTCTGATATGTTTTAGCCCATTTTGGCGCATTTGGTTACTGTTGGTTAGTCGTTCACTTTCGGCTAATTTCAGTTAGTTTTAATTTATTTTAGTTATTTGAACCGGTTCCAAAACGTTATAACCAATTTTAGTGTTTTTGGTTAGTCACCAAAATAAGGTTAATTTGAATTAGTTTCAACTTACTTCAATATTTTTATTTTTTTCGATACGTTTTGGCCCGTTTTGGTGCTTTTAGTTACTTTTGGTTAGCTTTGGTTGGTTATTCAATCAATGTTCGGTTACTTTCAGTAAGTTCCAATTTATTTGAGCCATTTGATTCCGATACGTTAAACCAATTTAAACGTTTTTGGTTAATAATGTAGGTCGTCGCAAAATTCGGTTAATTTGGGTTAGTTACTTATTTTATTCGTAATCTGTTCCGATACGTCTTAGACCATTTTGGTTACTCTTGATTAGTTTTTGTTCAACATCTTTTGGTTAAGTTTAGTTAGTTTTAATTTATTTTAGTCATTTGAACCGGATCCGATACGTCATATCCAATTTTGATGTTTTTGGTTAACTTTAGTTAGTCGCCAAAATTCGGTTAATTGTTAGTTTCAAGTTGTTTTAGCCCCTTTTGATGCCTTTGGTTACTTTTGGTCCATTTTGGTTAGTCATTCAATCAACTTTCGGTTAATTTCAGTTAATTTTAATTTATTTTAATCATTTGGACCAGTTCCGTTACACTATAACCAATTTTAGAGTTTTTGGTTAGTCACCTAAATTCGGTTAATTTAAGTTAGTTTTAACTTACTTCAATATTTTAAATCTATTTCGATGCGTTTTAGCCCGTTTTGATGCTTTTAGTTACCTACTATTGGTTAGTCGTTAAGTGAAGTCTCAATAAAGTTCAGTTAGTTTTAATATATCTTAGTCATTTGAACCGGTTCCGGTACGTTATAAGCAATTTTAATGTTTTGGTTAGTTTTAGTTAGTCGCCAAAATTCGGTTAATTTGGGTTAATTTTAACTTACTTCAATATTTTTAATCTATTTCGATATGTTTTACCTGTTTTGGTGCTCTTAGTTACTTTTGGTTAGTTTTGATTAGACATTCAATCACCTTTCGATATGTCATAAGCAATTATAATGCTTTTGGTTAGTTTTGGTTAGTCACCTAAATTCGGTTAATTTGGGTAAGTTTTAACTTACTTCAATCTTTTGAATCTATTTCGATATGTTTTAGCCCGTTTTGGTGCTTTTAGTTATTTTTGGATAGTCATTCAATCATCTTTCGGTTACTTCCAGTTAGTTCCAATTTATTTTAGTAATTTGAACCGGTTCTGATACGTTATAAGCAATTTTAATGTTTTTGGTTAGTTTTGGTTAGTCACCAAAATTCGGTTAATTTGGGTTAGTTTTAACTTACTTCAATATTTAAAATCTATTTCGATACGTTTTAGCCCGTTTTGGTGCTTTTCGTTACTTTTGGAGAGTCGTTAATACACTTTCGGTTAGTTTCAGTTAGTTCCAATTTATTTTAGTCATTAGAACCGATTCCGATACGTTATAATCAATTTAAGTTTAAATAAACAAGCTAACACGATCTGTCACGCGTACGACGTTATGTGTGGCAAATATAGCATGCACTTTTTCACGATTTGAGGCCCTATTTAGGAAAACAGAAACATTTTCAATGTTAAAACAAAACGATAACCTAAACCCGCAAGCGCGACTATGCAACAGATCTCTCACAGGGTACATGCTCGTTTATTGTTGCAACGTTGCGACCTCCGCCCGACGGTCGTAAAATATCAGTACATTTACGACTGTCGATCGCGTACCTCTGTTAAAATACAGCTGCTTCAAATGCTCCGCATAACGCGCGTATACGGGCCACAATGAATTTGGCAGCGGTGCACGTTTTGTGCCGGAACGCTGTGTCCGCATTTAGAACAAGCGGCATTTTGCGAGCATTTCATACCAGATTATTGTTAAATATTATATATTACTTTAAGCCGCTCACGTTGGTCTGTTTTCGAATTAGTGACTGACGTCACTGACTATTATTTCCGTCTCAAGGTATAGGGAAGGTCAATATCATGATTCTGCAGTGGTCAGTATGTCCACGGTAGAATTAATGAACGGTAGCGTCAAATGCATAAAAATCTCGATTTTGCCGCCTGAGGTAAGAGCGGTTCAATCCAGTTTTCTCATAGACCCGCAGAAACTCTGGGGAGTTTTAGCACAAACGTATATTATACGAGGGCGAGGGAGACATTATTTAGGGACTGTTGTTGCGTTTTCTATAACGATGGTTGGATTTTGTGCAGTGGATAACTATTTCAATAAAACTGATGGTAAAAAATTATTTTTTAGATTCCCAAAAGATCCTTTCAGGTATGAGTAAATATTATCTTGAATTAAAATTCCTACCTACTTGGTTTTTTGAAAAGGGATGAGAAAAAAATTAGGCATGAAATTATTATTCATAAAATTGTGCACTCCATACATTCCTTAATCAATCATGTTCCCTTTTCAAACCATTTGGTTTTGTGCTAATCATAAAATGTAAGATTAAACTTATAGTTCCCATTCATAGCATAGAGATGGAACCAATAAAAACGAAAATATTTTATATCTAAATAAGCCAAAACAATGCAATTACAAATGGAAAAACACCATCATCATTTCCCCCAATTACTGGTGTTAAGGGAGTGGTGACCATAAAGGGGTCGTTTATTTTTGTAGAAGAGATTGTAGCTCAGGTTATAAAACTATTATGGGCCTGAAAATATGTAGTTTACGTATCTAAGTCTAAGACGCTGCGTTGTGTGACCGTCAAAACCAATAGGATTGATTCCGGCCTATAAAGAACCGGTTTTTAAAAGTGAAAAAATAGTAATATTAAGATACTTGTTTTAAAATACCATATTTTTTCATATGATCACTAAATTAGGAAACGACCCGCTTGCGTGGAGTTTCCTAACGTGCGACGCGACGTGCGAGTGCGCTAAATGTTTTTTAAAACGTGCATTTTATACTCTTTTTTCTATTTTGCAGGTTTTTTAATGAAAACTATTAATCTAGTCCCGATCAACAGTTTGGGCGGCCATATTATCATTTTTAGCGTCTTTATTACTAGAAATCTCATTGAAAGCGGTGTCGACATTTTTGCTAGTGGGTCTTGACATTGAACAATGTTGTTAATGTCCTAGCAACCAGTCAACAAAAGCCGTATCGAAAAGAAGTTCTTTTCGACACGCATTTGAATCATTTTGAACGCAAAACAGAAATAGTATATTGTGCAACAAGTGCTGAAAATAAGACTTTTCACACCAATGAGACAGTTTGGTGAAACGAGCCGTAGACGAGTGTCATAAAGTCTTTTCGGCACGTGTAGCACACTATAATTTTTCGACGACTGCTACATACAGGGTCTGGGTGCGCCACTGGGAGTGTGGGAGAAACTTACATGTTACCTATATGGGAAAATTTTTATTATTGATTTATCAGAAAATTTTATTCCTAGCGAAAGAAACTACGTGAGTAAGAGATTCTCGCTAAACTATAACTA
Organism: Pissodes strobi; assembly: GCA_016904865.1. NCBI lineage: Eukaryota > Metazoa > Arthropoda > Insecta > Coleoptera > Curculionidae > Pissodes > Pissodes strobi. The sequence goes on from MU181948.1 coordinate 960,053, forward strand.
GGGACACAGTCCTAAAATGAGGCCACCGGTGTGGAGTCTCTATTTTCTATATATTTTGAAAAAGAGGCTCTGGGGGCGCAGCCCTAAAATGAGGCCCCAGGGGGCCGAAACCCTAGAATGGAGCCTATGGCACGGGAGGACCATTTTTACAGATTTTGGAATGGAGACCCAGGGCGAAGCCCTAAAATTGGGCCCCAAGCATTAAAAGGGGGGCCCTGGTATGAGAGTCCCATTTTCTACAGTTTTGCAAAAATGTGCTAGTGGGGGAGTGAAGCCCTAAAATTGGGCCTCCTTTATTAGAGATCTGGGAATGGGATCTCTGAGGGCGAAGAAATCGGAGACGAAGCCCTTTAATCTAAATACCCGAATAACCGTGTGAAAAGTATACTTTGCATACGCCGTGTGCAAAGTATACTTTTCACACGATGTTTGAAATGTCCAGTTTTCAAGAGCAGTTGTTAGTGCGTTTTTGTCTATTTTCAGGGCAGTCGTAGAAAAAAGTTATTAAACAAACTTTGCGTATATTATGTTTTGGGTTACTAAATACCTTAGAATTATATTAGTTTGGGTTTGTACTAAACTTGTCTTCAATTTCGAAGAACTTAATATTTTTCTATTATAAGCTACATTACACAAAACTTGTTATTAAATGCATTGCTTATTGTTTTATTATCATTTGAACTTTCACACATTCTTAAGAACAGCGGCGGATCTAGGGACGCGTGGACCTCAGGGCAAGAGATATTTATGGGCCCCGACCCCTTGTATATTTTAAAACTAGGCTAAGGCATCATGGGGCCCTTCTGAACCTTGGGCCCCAGGGCGGCGCACCGAACTGCCCGGTGATATGTCCGCCACTGCTTAAGAACCTGTCGTGAAGCATCTATAATCTAAATATTATTTCTAAATATATTAAAATTAGAGTGTCGAATGAAATTATAAAATAATTAAATTGTAAATGACTTATTAGTAGAAACTGACTCCATGCGACAATAAAATTTAACGAAATGCACGTCCCCTGGTATCCAACGACGGCAAAGTCAAGCAAGCAGGTGCCTGCCGGGGCTCTTTGATCTCAATACTTCAAGGGACTTGAGCTCACTGACGTTACTGTTCCTTGCCTATACTGTGGTAGGTCCAACATTCTCGGTAAAATGATATTAAGCTATAATTGTACAAAATCCTGTAATTCAGGTATGTTTGTAACAGTCTTATAATCTATACACTTTTATTTTTCATCATTTTTCATATTGTTAAGCAAGACGGGTGAAATATTAAAAAAAGTTTTGATTTTGACGCACCTCACTATTTCATGCGTAAATAATTGAAAGTTTTGTCGGAATAGTTTAGAGCATATGCTTTAAAGCATCCTTATAATACGCATAGTCTTTTTCAGATGATAAAATGCAAATAAGATATTATCATAAACCTAACTACTCCGTTTATGATATTATTATATAAAATCAAAGAATATTCATCGTAGCAGAATACTCTTTGATAAAATTCAATGGAAAAACATTATTTTTAAGGGTTGCTTTAAAATAATTTTTCTTAAGTAATCATAATGATGGCCTTGAAGCGAATAAGTGTAAAATAACATGCATTTCGTATTTCCATTGAACATTATGCATTTTGAAGTAATTTATTAATGACCTTTTATTAGCATAACAAGTTACGTCATAAGTTTCATGGGAACGCAAATTTGCTAGTGACAACAGCCTAATTCATGTTTACGTAGCACGCAGGAAAGTGCGAATGCAAATTAAGTTAAAAGGTTGATCGTATTTGACGAATTTATTTACAAAAAGTCTTACACTTAAATATTATACATCACAATGCCCTTTCACACCATTCGTTGTCTTAAATTTTGGTACCTAATTTATACATAATTTAAACTAGTGAGGTAAGATTTAACGGTATAATCCATGATGTCCAGCATACAGTCCATGTTGATGTTCACCATACAGACCATGACTGTGGTATGGTGATACAAGAGAGTGACTGGTAGAAATGGTTCCAGATGGTCCAGACACAATTGTATCAGCTGCTCCATGGTGAGCTACACCGTGAGCTACACCATGAGCTACAATGGGGGAGTGTGCAGAATAGGCCAAAGGAGCAGCATATGCAGCTACTGGAGAAATATGTTCAGCATAAGCAGCTACTGGAGCAACATGTTCAGCATAAGCAGCTAATGGGGCAACATGCTCAGCATAGGCAGCTACTGGAGCAGCGTGCGCGTACACAGCAGGAGCAGAGTATACGGCAGGAGATCCGTGAGTGATGTGAGTTCCATATTTGGAGATATGAGTTTCATGGCCTAGCGCTATGGGTGATGCGTAAGCTAGAGGAGCAGCATGAGCGACAACTGGAGCGTGGGCAGCATATGTAGCGACGGGGGCAGTGTGTGCGATATATCCAGGCTGTTCCTCGTGATAGATTTTGCCACCTGGGGCAACGGCGGAAATTATGCTACCTTCGGGCCCTATCAAGGTGGTTTTGCTGCTAGGTCCTTGGATAATTTTGGCAGAGGGGCCGTAGTATCCAGCATTGGCGGCAGCCAAACAGGCAAAGAAAGCGATGCATGCCTGAGGATTAAAATAATTCAATTTAGGTTTGGTTATAACGATATAATTATAAAACATAAAAATCTAGTTTAACTTTGTATATTTAAACATCGCTACAGGGTTTTAACAAATCTATGGAGAAATTAGTTTGAATAAATAATTTTAAGGTGGTAAGATTTAAGGAAACATCATTAAATATAAATGAGTTAAGTGAATAGAAACCTTATAGTGCAATACAAATCAAATTTAAATAAAATGTTTTAACGTCAACTCATAGAAAGCAAACAGCTACAAATAGATTAGTAATTTATGGTAAGTCATACAGATTATTTCCGTAAATTTTTCTGAATGTGTACGAAACTGGAAACTAAATTATTATCTTGAATTTTCGAATATTGCAATAATTACAGAAATAGTAAAATAAACAAGTACTCAGATCAAATGTTGTAAAAATCAACAATGCTCCTATACCATATAATAGTTTTTAAAAGTTGATGTTTCAAATAATATATGCTTATGATAAAAAGAGATAAATAACAGTTGAATTAAGCAATGCAGAATAGTATATTATGATATAAGTGTATAAGAGGGCCTTTAAAGCACGCGCGACATATTTCAAAACACGACGCGCAGCGGAGTGTTTTGTAAGTCGCATGGGCTTTAAAGGCCTCTTATACACGTATATCATACGCTATTTTTTATTACGAATGCATCATAATCTCAAAAATGTTTTAAATATTAAACTTCAAGGATATATTGACGAATATATTAATCTGTCACATTTGACATGATCAAATGTTTCTATAGCAACCTTTAAAAAAGTAGGCGCATCATAAACGTCATTTTAAGCACGCTGCAGCGTGCGATAATCGTTGATTATGATGCATGCGTAATAAAAAAATACTTATATTATAATTATAAATATAATTAGGTTAAATTTCTATCTTTAATTTACAAAAGAAAAATATGTAGTATTTATTTAATAGTTTTTCCTATTCATTTCTTTTTAAGTCTAACCAAAACAATAGCACATTTGATTATGCTCTATTTAGAAATAAATATGGCTTAATGTTTTCGAAATAAAGTTTAAAAATATATATGTTTATTATGCGGATGGCAAAATAATTGCTTCAAATTTATACTGAATGACATTTGAACAAAATCCGTAATGTGGAATTTTCTTCATTACGTTTGACTTTCTATGCAATAATTCTCAAAAATCCAAAAGTAAAAATTTATGTGACAATTTTGAGCAAAAACAGAAGATATTGGCGTACTTACAAAGGTATTCATTGTAACTTCTTTACTTGCTGGTCGAATGATCAACTGATGATAAATATGGAAACAAAATACTATTTATACTTAAATATCCCGTCCTTGCTCCTGTCCGATTTTATACGGTGTAATAACCAAGTTCCGTGAACAAAATAGTTCTTTGTGTGGTATCTGTATACACCCCAAATTATTAATTGAATCTTGTTGTAAAAAAACTATTTTTCTCGTTGTGCTACGTAATGCTAAATATGATTATTCATAACTTTTTGCTGGTGATCTTAAATTAGCATGTAGCGAATTAATTGATTTAAGGAAATTACTATGTGAGTATTAGCTACTTTTCTAAGGTATAATTTACGCACTAATAGTTTATTTTCCCATTTGGACAACACCTACATGTTTAGTACTAATTTCAAGTTGCTTGAAAATATTTCAGGATTTTTTTCTCATTAGGATGGCAATGTGTAAACTCTATACAAAATACGTTTAATTTCTATAGACCTATTATATTTATTTAATAACTCAACTGCGCGTAAAAAAACCGAAAAAATATAGTTTAGCATATTTAATTTATATGAACTCAAAACAAATAGCGGATTTTCATTAGCTTTTCAGATCCTGCAAGGTCGTTGGGATTTCACGTCGAAGTGTTGCTTTGAGCTAACGAGGATATTTAGATATTGTACAGGGCTTAGAAGATATTAGTACAAAAATTGAAAAAGTTTAAGCTGTTTCATTTGTGTCAGTACTTCTTTATTATATTACATAATAAGCGCGACTTGATCACTGTTATTCTCTCTTAAAATGTCATGAATAATTCTCGCTCTATTTAAGTTTTATTTTGACAATCTGCAAAATCTGCAACAAAATGATTGAATCTTAAAATGCACAAGCTTCCAATTTCGGAGAAAATGTATGAACAATATTTCCAACTCATCATAATATTTTCTTTTCTATACTGTACAATGGAAAATTTAAAATGCAAACATTTCTTCTAATGCTTTCTTATGTGCTTGAAGAAAATAGTATATTATTTTATATGGAGGAAAAGTGATACTTTTCATGGCGCGCTCGTGTTTAACAGCCGAACGGAGTGAGGCTGGTAATAGAGAGCAAGCAATGAAAAGTAACTTTTCCTCCAAATAAAATATGCTGTTTTTTCTTCAAATAACGACAAATTAATGCAAAAACATCTCTTTTTAATAGTAATTATCTAATTATTATTAAAGATAAGTGGGTTCGCAAGGCGGCTTAGACCGGTGTCGGTGAATACGCACAGGTTGTTGCTATAGTAATGTAACATAAAGCTGTCAGTGGATACTGTCAACAATAATTATTTTTTTAAGATTGCGTCTCCGTTTGCGTTTTAATTCCGTATTGATAAGCAGTTATTGAGTAAGTTCGATTAAATAATAACCAATTTGTTCCTAAATTAGTGATTTTTAGAAATGCAGTCACAAATTGAGTGATAAATACAAATTGTAGTTTAATAAATCTTGAGTTGTTGACGCTTATTTTGTTGTCTGTTTGTATTGTATCTATGTTGCTATGACAACACTTTTACCTCCGCCGGCGGAAAAGTGAAAAGTAAAGCTCCGGCGGAGGAAAAACGAAACTTCAGGGCCGCCTACACAGTCGAGTAATGACGGATTTACTGTCGTTTGAAGAAAAAATTGTTTGATTATCGATAAAAATATTGGTGTTAATGAAACTGTAGTAAAGTGTCGTAATTGTTTACATAAAAAGGCCGTTTTTGGTAAAGATCATATATTTTGTCAGAAGGCTTAAATTACAAGACTGGCACATAGGTTTAGAGATATTGACTTTGAATTCAAATTGCGCCTATTATGTAATACAACAAGTACTGACGCAAATTCAACAGCTTGGTATGGTATGGTAGGTAGAGGGGTCGCTCGGTAAGATTTGCCATTCAACACTTCAACCACAATTGATCTTTTGTGTATACCCTTCTATTTTACACAAAATTTCCTATCTCCTTCGAGAAGCTTAGAATATTTGGAGGGTTGACCTTTTCCCGGTACCACAAGGGCATTTTCGAGATGCCTCGACCTTTGGCGAGTCAGTGCCTGACATGCGCAGAGTAAGTGCTCTGACGTTTCAGCCATAGTTTGGCAGAATCTGCATTGTTCGTCAGTGGTTTTTCCCATTTTCTTGAGGTGGTACCTCCAGGGGCCATGACCAGTGAGAAGGTCTACGGCCAGTCTCATCTAATTTTTTTGTAGCTTGAGAAGCTTTTTGTGTAGTTAGGCGTGTGACAGATAAGTCTTTTGGTCTCTCTCTGCCCAGGGCATTAGCCTAATGTGCCTCTTTCCGTCTTTTTCCCAATTTCTGAGTTGATTCATTACTCGTCCTCTAGTGATGCCGCAGGCCAGCAAAAGGCAGTCTGTGGACTATTCCGTGAAAGTTGGTCGGCGGCTTCGTTGCCTTCTACACTCTCGTGTCCCGGTACCCACATTAGGGTGGGTCTGTTTCTGTTTCCTAGTTGATCTGCAGCTATCCGACAATTTCACCCTAGCTGGGATTTGATTCTGCTAGATGTTAGCACTTTTAAGGCTGCTTCATTATCCGATAGGATATAAATCTTTGCACCTCATAGGCCTTTTTTGACATATTGATAGCATTTAGTTCTGCTTGAAAGATTGTCGGAGTCTTTCCTAAAGGTGCAGAGATTCGACATTTAGATCCCTAAACTCCGAATCCCACTTCTTATTTCATCTTTGATCTATCTGGGTCCCAGACAAGTGATCCCCTCTCTAGTTGTTTTAGTATTTCCCCTGTAGTAATGTGGTCTTCAATTACCACTTCAAAGGAGCGATCAAAATGGAGTTTTGTTTGTATTGTATCGGTTGGTTTGGTCATCGCCTCTATATGGATCTCCTTCAGAATTTTAATTTGACCTTTCAGGTTTCCTGATTTCAGTTTTTCCGTCTGAGTGACTCTATACGTACTGGTCCAAGCATCCTATTATATGCATATGTGCAGCGGAGAGAGGTCAAGTAGAGAGCAGAGCCGCTCTGGGGCACGTTTTCATAGCCCCTGTTATAACCAGACAGGCGAGCTTTTCTACTCTTGTTAGCTTCCGCTGTGTTGTTATCTCCTTTGTTTTTACCCACCACATTAAGCATGCATAGGCTACAATTGGCTTAACAGTGGTGTTATAGGACCACCAGGTGATGGAGGGTTTTAGGCCCCATGTTTTACCAAAGAGCCATCGGCAGGCCCAAAGCGCTACGGTTGCTTTTTTGATTCTTGCCAGGTGTGGGTCCCAGGTTAGTTTCTGGTCAAGAACGATACCAAGATACTTAACCTCTTTTGAAAGCTCTACCGTTGTTCCTCCGAAAGTGGGTGCTTTAAGTTTCAGCTTCCTTCTTTTTGGGATCACTGCGGTTTTGCTTGGATTGGCATTTAGTCGTTCCTGTGTGCACCATGTGCTGACAAAGTTGAGGGCACTTTGCATACGTCATGAGAGAACGTTGTCATGCTTGCCACTTATTTTTATAACTTGGTCTTCTGCGTAACCTTGGACTTCAAAGCCTGCTTCAGTCAGTCTTACTAGTAGACTGTCAACAACCAGAGACCAAAGTATGCGCCATAGGATCCCTCTTTGAACGCAACCCTTTATTGCTTTAACTATGACGGCTGTTTCTCCAATAGTAGCAATGGCATCACGGCTGGTTAGCATGGATTTTATCCTTTTTATAGTGGTTGGTTCGACTTCTCTGCGGGTTGTGGCACGCTGAATGTATTCATGTGAGGTGTTATTAAATGCACCCCCTATGTCTAGAAATGCATACCGCGTCATTTGTTTTTCAGCCAATGCCTTGTCTATATCGCGGACGAGATTTTGAAGAGCATGGGTGGTAGATTTCGATGGTTGGCATGCGAATTGTTTTGCATGCAGTGCAGCATTAGAAAGGAACTTGCTTCTAAAGTGTCTATCAATAGTCTTTTCCATCGTTTTAAAAAGAAGGGGGTTACGGTAATGGGACGGTAAGACTCGACTCCTCTTGTAATCGTCGTCCTGTCTTTGGTATGAACGCTGCCTTAACTTTCCTCCAGTTTTTGGGAATGTAGCCCAGCAGCTGTGAAGACTGATTGGATGTGTGGTAGTAGGTGCTTTAAACCTTTTTGTAACAAGGCTGCTCTCGGGTTTTTGTAGAGTTTAAAGCTATATATCGCCCATCTGATTGTGTTTTTTGTATAAAGGTTTTGTTGGCTAGACCTTTTACCCATTTTGCAAGCCGCTGAGCGGTCACAATTGGCTCGTCTTCTTCAACAGCTTACACTTTTTCAATTTTTGGGCTACTTTATTCTCAACGCTCTATAGTATCCAAAAGAATTTTGAAATTTTAGACGAATATTGTCCAAAAAATAATGTGGAAAGGATAAATTGTATATATTTTTAAATCTTATGCAGCAACATTATGTTCAAGCACAAGAGGTAGGAAAAATCATTAAATGATATGATATTGCCTTTAGCATAAAGAGTCATCCAACAAGAGTGCAACATTTAATTCTTGAACGAAATGCATGTGACTTTGGAACATTGTAAAATTTGTATTTCAACTCGTAGGACATAGGATGGATGCGATCATGATGGGGGGTCCGGGAGTCATTAAGGCTCAATGTCGGTGGCATCTTTTGCTTCTACAACAAGGCCACATGCACGCACTCCCTGTCGGTGAGGGAGTGTAGGAGTTGAATGATTCAAAACTTCAAAATATAAAAAGGTTACGCTGGTTTGGGCACCGGGACGCTTATACGCAAACTGGAGACGCGATAGGAGCTCGATGTAATATAAATGTTAGATATAATACCCCCGTTACGTTTCGTCTTCAAATATTTGAACACTACATGTTTGACCCTCAGTTCGCTTCGCTTGCTTCGGGGGCTCAACCAACAAAAACTGACCAAATCTAATTCAACGCATGAAAAGCAACTACTTACGTCTTTATTAGAGTCGCCCTATGGCGAGGTCTTATCGCGTCTGCAATTTACGTATTACATACCGGGACACTCTGGCCGGACCGATATTAGGCCGCTGACGCCTTAGCCAGAGAAGGCTCCGCGCGTAGATACCTAGGACCTGATCCCTGTCCAGGGATCGCCTATAGTATTCGCGAAGGAGCTCTGGAGGCCTGGACGGAGGGTCGGACCGAAGAGGTATATGAGACAGACGAGGCTCGTGATACGCGAAGAGTCTCATCAGGGGGTTGTTGGCACTACCTAGGAAGGAGTGCAGGGCTCTGGAAGGACTCTACACAGGGCACTGTAGGCTTAGATGGCACCTGATTCGGCTGAGAATTGCAGAAGAGGGGAGAGTAGATGGTGTATGGAGGACGATGAGACCCCATACCATCTATATACGGAATGCCCCACCTCTGCGTGGGCAAGACTGAGAATCGAATTGGACAATAGGGGCAACCCTATCCATCCATCAAATGGCAATTAGGACACTCTTGCTCTTTTCCAAATGAAAATGGCACAAAATTACTTTTTTCTACAAGCGTGCGAAAATCACACACTTTCCGCACGCATGACTGTGCGGAAAGTTGTACTTTTCCGTACGTAAATACCTTTCGCACGCTCAACAGTGCGGAAAGTATTTTCGTACGGGAAAAAAAATAGAAGTCTTCACTCATTTACATTTTATTTGCATTTTTTAATGAAACATAAACAATAACAAATATCGTGATTTTAATACAAAATTACTTTTTATATACATTTATATTGAAAATACAATGGTTTGCATTTTGTAAACTTCTTGCCGATGCAAAAAGGTCCCACGTTGACTGCGAACTAAGGCATGTTCTTTCATTATTAGTATCTCCCATTAATGAACTTGAATGAGATTCTTCAGCATTATTAATGGTATTGGTATTTTGCATGGAGCTTCTTGCTTCTGACAATGCCAAGATTTTATTTGATGCTTGTTTTTTGTTTTCAATCGATTTCTCTATGTAACCTTCTGCTAGGCTACAGGATTTCCAGCATCCGTGCCTTTTTATACTTGTAGTATTCGCGCCTGAATCGGCAAGCATGGTCGTTGAGGATGTCCTGGAGCTGTGTCCTGTATATTCTTCAGGATTAGGTAGATGCAAGGACACAGCAATTTCCGAAGGTATCTTGCCCATATTAATACCAACACATTGCGTAGTACATTTACCATGAATATATTTAACAAAAAAATCTTCTGTGTGGTGTGGTTGAACGACGTAATTGAGAATATCTTTTATAATAGTCTAGGGATATGCCATTTTTTACGTCATTAGATATAACAAAGGTTTGACTTAAATAAGTTTTTGTGGGAAATTTTGATTACTAGTAAGTTAGCCCTTATCATCAATGTTAAATACGTCAATTCTTCACGATGACACGCTCCAGGCAATCCAAATATACTGACCCCCTGTATTAAAAGATAAATATCATCGGGTGCTTCATTAATAAACTTGGAAATGTCAGTTTTGCTGAATATTTTTGACTTTTTGGACCAAACAAGCAACGTTTTGACGTTTCAAGTAAGCTGACAGTTTTGGAAATCTTCCAATGTCAACATTTTTTCGTATTCTGATTACCATCTTCAACATAGAATATCTTGACCAAAGAGTCGATGGCTTACAAGTTTTACTGGCTTCTGAAAAATAGGCTAAAAGGACTTCTTCTTTAAACCCTCTGTCATTTCTTTTTCACACCTCTGGTTGAACACATTAAATTCCTTGTCGTATTTTGTTCGGGATTTTTCTGGCGGTAATTCTAAGCTGTCCTTTTTTACTTCCGCTAGGATAGATTCGGGAATTGCGTAACTCTCTTCATCACTTTCCATCATTTCAGAGAAAAAATGTAACACGTGCGTTGAAAAATTTTTCAACACGTGTGTGGTATTAGGCTTTCTCTAGCTAGGATAGCTGTGCATTTTTTTCTCATGTTCATAAGGGATACTAGAAGTAATATTCTCGAAATGTTATGTGATCGCAGAAAAAGAATTATACATATGACTACGACATTCTCATAGCTTTTTAAAGAAACAAAAGTTCACCACACTAACCCTACTAAGCCAATTTTGGTAAATCCCAATTATATTAACCTTTTAATATATTTTGTTTGACAAATGCTTGCAATGTTCTATGGTTTTCAGGATCAATGTTACTATTTGCAGTGTTGCCAACTTGATATATATTCTAATAGATCTAGTAGAATTTGAAAGTATCCTAGTGGACAAAATATGGATCTTGTGGATAGTATATTTTTTAGTACAAAATGCCTATCACCACGTTTTAAAACTATCATAATATGTTAACAGCAAAATTACGATATTTAAATTTAAGCGCGGAAAATGCAGGACTTTTTAATATCAGTATCTGACCGCAGTTTTCGATTTCACCTCGTATAACTTTTATAGTGCCAAAACTGCGTATACCTAATATCTACCTAATAATTTTTCAGTTTAACAATCATTTTGTACAAACATTTTTTTCTTCTTTATTTAGATACTTTTAAAACACGTGTTTGACCATTAAAATGTTGCGAAATTGTTTGGTTATCCCACAAAAAAAGCCTCAAAGTTCGACTTTTGAGGCGCTGAAATATAAAAATCAGGAATGGAGGATTGTTGCAATGTTGCCAAAGAACCAACAAGAGCTAACCAGAACTAACTCAAATTAATGTAAAAATAAATACGTTTAACTTCACGTATACCAACGCAACCAAACAAAACTAACCCAAGGCATGCCCAAAATATAAAAAAACTTTTTCAGTCAGAGATGGAAATAGTTTTTAAAGCTTGTTTCTTGATTTTGGGCATACCCTGTGTTAATTTTGTTCGGTTGCGCCCCCGGAGCGAACGGAGGGCCATGCGTACAGCCATTTTTTTACCATTTCATTTCCTCAAAAGTCGAACTTTGGGGCTTTTTTTGTGGGATAACCAAGCAATCGCGCAACATTTTAATGATCAAAAATATGGATTAAAAGTGTCTAAATAAAGAAGAAAAAATGTTTTTACAAAATACCAATGGTTTTTAAACTGAAAAATTTTCATTCTAGTGGATGTTTAGTAGAAAAATTACTCTCTCTAGGTGGATTTTTAAAAATTGAGTTGGCAACGCTTACGATTTGCCTTCAGTCTTGATATGAGTATGGATAATATGTCGTTCACAGTGTCGAGGATTTATTATGATATTCAATAAATAAAACCCTATAGTGCAATTTTCGATTTCTATTTTTGAATCCTAGTGTAAATTATCGTTCTTTTAGGGAACGAAAATTACACGCTTCATATGGAAACTTTTATGTATAAAGAAAATATTCAATGTAATCACACGAAGTCCGATTTTCACTTAACATTAAGTGAACATCGCTTGGTACTTTATCTATAATAGGAGAATAGTCTCGGTAAGTTACCCTTTTCGGAGAATACCCTCCAAGAGCACCGCCACTATACCTTACCAACTGAAACCCTTGCTTAAAAATAATGCACAAACTAATATGTATTTTTGATCCATAACAAGTGTTTCAGTATTTAAGCGCAAAAAGAAAATCACTAATCTTGCATTATGTGCACAGGCCCTGTCCCAAAAGTAATTACATTTATGTAAATTACATATAATCATTTTACACTCTATATGTACAATGCGTAAAAGTTTTGTATACGTTAAAATTCGTGCCGATGGAAATTAAAGAGAAATATAATGGAATGAAAATGACCAATGCTCCTAACCCACACGTTATTTTTATTCATACAAAATTTTCTTCAATTATAATAAAAAATGTGTAATTTAGTGGGTTCTTAAATAATTAATTATGATAGATCCAAAGCATCCCATTTTCGATATTTAATACCACATTACTCATCTCACTATGATCCCGGATGTTTTTTCACTTATATTAAATTCCTAATATAAATTTCAATTTGCTGCTCTATTCCTAGGTCGTTTAACATATTTTATCAACATATACATTTAATACACATATTACTTTGTACTCTTCTTTATTGTAATTTTTTAACATTTTTTTATCTGTTTCTTACACATACGATCATTCAAACACATTACAAATAAATTAAAGCGTCATTATGGCATCTTAAATGTAGTAAGCATGAACACCAGCGCCGTAAACTTGAGGAGCAGCGACCAGAGCAGGGCGGTGGACAGTTTTGCTGGTCGCGATTGTTCCTGAAGGACCGGCTACAACAGTATCAAGTTGCTTCTCGGCTACAAGACCAGCCGAGTACGCCAGAGGAGAAGCGGAATAGGCAGAAATAAGGGGTGCTGCGTTGTAGGCCAATGGAGCTGAGTAAGAAGCGAAGACAGGAGCAGCATGAGCAGAATATGCCAATGGAGCAGCGTGAGCGGAGTAGGCGATTGGAGCGGCTGCTGAATAGGCAACAGCGGGAACGGCAGAATAAGCTACCGCAGGTACGCTGGCGTCAGCTACAATGGCGTCAGAGCTTTCTTGTACAATAGAGCCTCCTGGAGCAACAGAAGAGATGGAGCTACCATCTGGGCCTACAACGGTGGTCCTGGTGCTGGGTCCCTGGATGATTTTGGCGGAGCCTGGAGCTACTACTACACCTGCATTTGCAGCTGCCATGCAGGCGAAGAAGGCTACGAATACCTGTGAAGGGAAACATTCATTTTAAATTAAAAAATGCATGTTTTAACTTATTGATAATAATAATCATAAATTAGAAAATTTTTATTGTAATTCATAACAGCTTCATGCAGGGAAGAAATATTCTACATCTGTATGATAAGGTAATGTAATTATTATTGGTTTACATCTTTATGATATCTCCCTCAGAGGGAAAGGATCTGCTAACATGGTTATAATAAATAGATGATAATTATCTTCAATTATAAAAGTTAGGTATAATATATACAGTGTATTATTGTTTGTAATAATGTCATAAATGTTATTATTTTTTATTAGTGAGCAAAATTTGGTCAGTATAATTATTTCAACTTTGCGTTTTTATTTTTACGATAAAATTAACAAACTTGAGCTTTAGAGCCAGTGTTTATATATTTTTAGAGAACTTAAAATAGTCAATCGTTACACTTAAGATCAACTTTTATGTTACAGTTTTCTAAATATTCATTTCTGAAGCCAGTTTTTCATAGAAATTTTTTCCACTGCGTGCAGTAAATTTCCGAGTATTAAACACCCATTTTCATAATTAATTTCAACAACATCTTCACAAATTTCTTCACGCAATTAGGATAAGTTCTATTTTCCGTCAATATTTTTGATAATTTGGAAGTGCAAAATAATGCTTATACACTTTATGTTATGCAAACTAAACTATTTCAATTTTTTAAAACCAATAAATCACAAAATTTCAAATTAAAATGTAAATTAAACATAATTTTTATCTCAATAGCTGTTGGGTTGGTAATCTGAGCTGACAAGTAAAATATCAAAAAAATGCATCAGCAGTGTAAAACCAACAATCTTCATGATATATTTTTTTGAGATACCTATGAAATCGTCAATATTTTAGTAACTTCGGTAGTATTTAAAATTAATTCTAAATTTAATTTATATTAATCTATACCCTTTGCTCAATGTCAATTATCAAACTATTTATTAGGCGGGAATAACGTATTCATTTTTATTAGAAATTAAAAAAATATCAGGTTCATTTGCAATAGTTACTAAATCAGAAATGATTTTTTTATGGCTTTTTGAATTTATTTCAACTCTTTAAACATGCACCATGACGCAAATAATATTACCCACGGTCCCCATAGGCTGAAAATATGTAATTACATTCTATTTCTGAATAATCATTGTTATGAGAGAACAGTATATAAATGATTCAATATCCTAAGAAGAATAAACGCAAATCATTTTATGTGTTGTTGATCTAGATCGACGGTTAATAATTATGACTTGCAAGGCCGCTGCTATTAGTACAAAACTGAATAACTTAAATATTGTTAATCATAATATAATAGAAATATTAAATTTTTATCCAAAACATTTTTCCGAATATATACAGCAGATTAGTTCTTGCTCCCCGCCCCGTTCAATAGTAACATTATATTTCTATCAATATATTTGATTTAGCAAATATATTGACTACATTATTAATTTATCCTTAGGCCTTTTAAAATAAAACAGACATTAATTATTATGTCTAGAGCTACAGATGATTTAAATTGTAATGTGTCGCTTTTTTGCACGGTTCAGATTTATGCAGGGAAGTATAATCATCATTCTTAATGATTCCTCCTGAAATCAAAAGAGAAACATTGAAGGGTGATTAGAAATTCGCAGTTTTTTGAGACAAGATTCATGACTATTTAACGAGCCTGCATTCTCTAATATTTTAATTATTTTTTTTATGCTGGTTTGTTTGAAGTTTTATTGGCACATATAAATTGTCTATAAATACTGTATTGTTAACAAAAACTTAAAGGCCCCAAAATTATATCATTTTGCAAATTAAAATTGCAGTCTGATTAAAGAATAAAATTCGCGAAAATATAAGAACATTACTATTAAATTAAAAATTAATGTAAATTTGAAAATTGAAGATTTTCCTGTTTCCTCAATAGGGAAAAATCGTCGCAAACAAAATATTTTCGTTTCATATCCAAAGCAGATTTGAGATCTAAAGTCAGCAGCTTTGTAAAACAAATATATCCGAGCGTTCTTTAAAAAAAAGCATTAAATTAAAATTACTGGCTCATTTAAAATTTCATATGGCTACTGTTGATTTTATCTTAAATCTACGTAAAATGACTGAAATACTTACGATAGAATTCATGGTTACTTTTTTCGGTGTGAAGACGCGATTGACTGTGTTCAGTCGTGTTAAAGGAAGCTTTTTATAAGAGGCTGACGTCCTTGTCATCGGCCCCCTGATTCCGGATTTTGTCTGTACTTTGGGCAAGTCCGCGTAGGACATTTGTTTTCTTTTTGCTACTTGATTGTCAAGGTAGGGCGTTGTCGTTTTTAAATTTTATCAGGTTTTCTTATGATGACCATAAATTATAACTCGCTAAGTTATGATATCGTAATCGCCAAGCTATTTTCTTGCTTAACTTGAAATTGGATCATTTTGCAGAATTTATGTTAGCATATAACGAAGGTGTTAAGTTGAGCTTCTTTCAACCTAGATTATACATTTTGTAATGCTTTAACATTAAATACTAATATTGATAACTGAAAAATTCGACAATCAATCGATATCTGGAGATACTTTTTCACAGTGATGCAAATACGTATGTCGAAAAATATGTGCGGTGGTAACTAAGAAGGAAGTTCATAAATTTGTTCTGCAAATTTAAAGATAAAATGTTCCACTTTAAAGAAGTATACGAAATGTCCTTCCGCAGATTCACAGAAGCCAAAGTTAATCTTTTTTCAGCGAGAAAATTGGTTATTTATGAGAACCGCCAATTTTGCGCAAAAGTTGTAAATAGACTGAAGAAGTAGTCAAATTATCAAGTATATAATCATCATAACATAAATAAGTAGGACATGCATTGAGAATTACCTAAAATTTGGGAATAATAGGTCAGCAAAATAGCATTTGAATATGTTAGGTCAACAAGTTCGTGTTTTAAAAAACTTAATTTCAAAGAACTGAATGAAAAAAATAAATCATTTGAAGTGCAGTGGCGTCGCCAAGGGGGGACCTGGGTGAGCACGTGACCCCCCTAAAATGTAGAGTGCCCACCAGGTGCCCAGCCGAAAACAACATAAGCATTTATAAAACACTTTTCTTAATAAAACCACACTAACCACGCTGCATACATCTACAAATTTGTTTTTGTCTATCAATATACAGGGATGGCCAAAGGTCTGGAATAAAATTCATATTTTTTGAGCAAGCAATGTTTTCAAAACACGCTGAAACATGGTAACTGATTTTGAGTTTTTCACATTTTTTGGTTAATTAAAAAAAAATCAACGCCCTAACCCCCAGTTACCCCAATTTTTTTTTCAAATGGAACCCTATATCTTGTGGATGCTCGTTGAAAAACACATGTAAAAATGGAATCCAGCCATATCAAATGAACAAGTTTTATGTTTGCAATATACAGGTTTCCTTAATTTATAAATTAAAACGTTTTTTATAAAATTAAACTTCATTAAGTTCATTTCACCGGTGATTTAATGCCGGAAATGCTGAAAATTTCCTCCATTTACTGTCTGACATTCTCCTAGGCGACAGCAAAAGCCGTCCATAGCATTACGAATTACTTCAGGAGGTAAAAACTACGTATCTCCACCGTAATTTTGTGCTTTAGATCTTCAATATTGTCCGGTCTATCCTGATAAACTCTTCCTTTCAAATATCCCCAAAGAAAGTAATCTAGGAGCGTTAAGTCATGGTCATTCAATTGTAGCGCGTTTCCCAATCCAACATCCAACGATTTGAAAACATTTGATCTAAGTACCTGCGAACACTAATACCCAAATTTGGAGGAGCGCCGTCTTGTTGGAACCAAAGTCTTTCATCGTGTATATCTGGATATATTTTATGAGGAAAAATCTGAGCTAGCGCAGGTATCAGTTCGAATGTTAGGAAGTCTAGGTAGCTTTCGGCCGTAAAGTTTTCTTTAAAAAAACATGGACCCAAAATTCTATTGTTGATAATACCCGCCCATGCAGTAACTTTTTGAGGACGCTGCGTATGCGCTTCTGATATCCAGTGTGAATTTTCCTTAGACCAAAAGCGATAATTGTGCCTATTAACCACTCCATTTAAATAGAACGTAGCCTCATCCGAAAGAATTATATCCAGTGGAGAGTTATTGTTCCAACGTTCTATCATAATCTTCTAATAGCTCTTGAACAAGGCATACCTTATATGGATGATATTTCTGTTTTTCCAAAAACCTTCTAATTGTAGTTCGAGGAATACCCTGACTACGAGCGAATGAAAAAGTATGAAGATTTTCAGCAATTTCTAATGCTATGTCCAATTTTTTATCGCCATCCAAAGTAACTGTGCGACCAGATTTGGGCAAATCACGTACTGCACCGTGTTCCTTAAATTTGTGAAATATTTTACTATCTGTCCCATGTCAGATTTGACACGATACTAATATTCAGACTTCCGATTTACAACTAAAGTAAGCAATTAGCCTAAAATGAAAAAAGACACACAAATACCTTATTTTTTGCTCTAGCAACAATAATAATGGTTCAAATTCTTTATCTGTTATTAATTTTTCCCAATGGTCCCTCACTACAGAACTTATTTTATAAGACCCTAAATTCCTGGTTATTGCAAATATAAAACTTATTTACTTGGTATGGCTGAATTCCGTTTTTCATGAGCTTTTCAACAAGCCCCCACAAGACATAGGTTTCCGTTTGAAAAAAAAATTGGGGTAACTGGGGGTTAGGGGGTTGAGAAAAAATGAATTTAACCGAAAAATATGAAATACTCAAAATCAGTTACCGTGTTTCAGCGTTTTTTTTAAAACATTGCTTGCTCAAAAGTTATGAATTTTATTCCAGACCTTTGGTCATCCCTGTATACAGCTGAAACTTTTATTTATGCTTTCAAATTAATTTGTATATAAAAATTATTTCTATAACAGAAATATTACACAATTATTACAAATTATTGCTAGCATGGGCGACATTTCCATTGTAGCAGCCGCACTTCCAGTTCTATTGCCGTCTGAGTTGCCGTTACTATTTATTTTATAATTATTAATAATTTCGTGTATTTATTAATAATTATTAAAAATTTAGTATTCAAATATTTTATATATTTTTAATTAAAAATGAAATAACTATATATACTTATTACAATTTGTAATTGAATCCTTTATAT
>MU181948.1:978722-1011910 GCA_016904865.1 Pissodes strobi
AATATGCATATTTAAATACTTTTTATTACAGTATCACCAAAGACGAGAGTGGGGAGATTTGACAAAAAAAGTAGCCCTTTTATATATTTTGAAATTATTATTTGTGGCCCAAATAATTTTCCTCTTAGTTTATTTTTTATATTACATTCTTACATGTTTTCATTGACTGTACAATATTATGTCTTGACCATTGATTGGGCAAATAGTTATTTAAACCAAATGTTTGACTGAGGTACTCTTCATTTAATATCAGGATTCTTACTATTCATAACTATGGTTGAAAAGTTGAAGTCAACGCGGGTGTGTTATTATTATTTTTCTTAAGAATTTAAGAGGGCCTTTTGTGTCATTTTCAAAGGTCATCGTAGGAGAAATAGTGTGCATTACTCGTGTGAAAGAACGTATTCAACTTCGGAGGATTTCCTCACGCGGCTTTCTAATTACCTTTTTACTCATTATTCTTGACCTCTTAGGTCGATAGGCTTCATATTCTCCCCTAAACGAGCATTTAAATTCGTGCATTTCCTGATATTAACATTCTTTTTTGTAGACGTGAGTTTATATAACATAGAATTTGTCCAGAGAGGCGAAGACATTAGATAAATTATGGAAAATATGTAATTAATAGATAGCTGATCTTTTGAATACTTGTAATCTTCTATTCGCTGCCCTAATTTTTATATTTACCATACTCAAGATTGTATTTTTCCTTTAATTTTTCAAGCAATATCCCAGAAACGGCTTTTGAAGCGTCTCCTTTCATATACAAAGGGATAGCCCATTATTTAGAACATCGTAAATATAAAGCTCTAAGAACTGACGAAAGCAAATTGTTGTTTACAGCCAAACAGTCATCGCTTAGATTAAAAACCTCTTGAACCATTTTTGTCAATTTTGAATTTGCCCAAAAAAATAATAAAAAACGTAAGAATATGTTTACTATTTTCTTTTTAATTTTGGGTGGCAGCATATAAAGCATTGTTCAATAGACGTGTGATGAAACTTTCAAACGCCCTTGTTAATACTACTTTCCTCCAACTTCTGTCGTACATATAAACATTATAGTTAAATTGTTGCTTTAAAAAATAAATCGTTGCAAACAGATTGCCCCACTTAAGATGCATACAATTAAATGTCGTTGGTATAATTTGATGCATTGCAATAGTTAGCCAAATTGTGTTTACTTGTCTTCTTTATTGTTTTCTTTTTTGTAGGGTGAAGTTTTACACACATTGTTTCACCTCATACTTGTTGAGGCAATTGGGCAGTTCACCTGAATTTATGGATTACAGAACTAAACACAAAAAATAGTTTTAACTCCACGTGAACCATAAATGCAATATTGTTGAGATAAGTGTTACAATCTTTAATAATTTAATTTTGTTTTCAGAGAGTATTACTTAAAATGTTTGACCTATTAAGTGGCTCAGATCTACACTGGTTTAGTAATAAACCTAAACCTAAAGGCTCATAATTTTGACGCTTGCAGAATATATATTGGATATTTCTATGAATCTTATAATAGGTCTAAAAGTTCTACGTTATCATTTAAAAGAAAATTTGACTGCATAATATGCAACGCGCAAATGTTTTTATCAAAAATACTTCAAACCCCATAAAATGTAGAACACCATGTTATTTCAATCCAGAGCACCATATATAACACATCTTAAAAAACATAGACAAATGTTTTCCAAATTAGTACATATTAAACAGTAAAATTACTTCTCCTATGACCGCCTATGAATATGCAAATTAATTGGCTGGAAAATGCTTTATATCACAACTTCACGTTCTGAATAGTGTATTATATCACAAATATTGAAAGTACTATACTCGACGCGCCGAACAGATTCACCAATCGCGGAAACAATTCGTCTTATTTTATGATTGAATCGACCCAATGTTTTGTTTTTCATTTCGATTTTTCTTATCCATAATACAAAAAATAAAAATAGAGTGTGTTAAAGAAAGTTCCTATGTTTGGAATCAATGGGATCATAAAATAAGAAGAGTTATTGTATCCGTATTTTCCGTGTTTGGTGAACCTGTTCGGCGCGCCGAGTATAGTTTCAAAACCTACTTTCACATGAGAAGTATACACTACTTTCCTACAACCACATTTGAAAATGACAGGGAAAACGCTCTTAACATTGCTAAGAAAATAATTAAATCACAAGTGTGTTGAAAAGTACTTATCGAGTTATCCTCATACGTCAAGTAAAAGTGTCATTATAAATATGCCATCAAATTAACACCATCTGCGAACAGTTCAATTAGAGTCGTGTTGAAAATACTTTTCAACACCACACGAAAAATAATTTTCAACATTTTTGTTGAATAGTTGAAATCAATGGGCGTGTGTTAATATTATTTTTCTTAAGAACCTAGAGAGTTAATTTTGTGTAATTTTCATTGGTGGTCGTATTATCATTTTTAATTTTTTTTTTAATATTTTTCCCATTGTCAATGTCATTCCTTATCAATTTTTTCCTTATCAATTTTTTCCTTATATGCTCTTCAGCAAATTTCCGCAAAAATACATGATTCTAACGCGTCTGGAGAGATTTATAGCATATAGACATTTAAAGACTTTTAATTCCAAAATTACCACAGACGAAAATGGGGAGATTTGACAAAAAAATAGCCATTTTATATAATTTCGAAATAATTTTTTGTGTCCCAATTAATTTTCCTCCTAGTTTATTTCTTATATTGCATTCTTAAATGTTTTCATTGACTGTGCAATTTATCAGTATTGACCATTGATTGGATAAATTGTTTTTTAAACAAAATGCTTAACTAAGATACGCTTCACTAATATCTAGATTCTTACTATTCATCAGAGTAGAAATAAATAGGTGTATTATTTATTTAACAAATCATCAAAGTGTCCAGCAACTACACATAATTATCTTGCTAATTAAGTGTTAGTGTACGGTAACAAAAACGTAATACATTGCCAGGCGGATTTACATGAAATATGAGTAGACTTGTCAATTATTTGCACTACTTGCAGGCACCAGCTTTAAGATTTATTTATCATATGCTTCGTGCAAAAACTTTCTAATTTCGTTTTTGGTCATTACACTTGACTTCTTAGGTCGATAGGCTTCAGATTCTCGTCTAAACGAGCATTTAAATTCGCGCATTTCCTGATATTAACATTCTTTTTTGTATAAGCTAGTTTATGTAACATAGAATATGCCCAGAGAGGCGAAGATATTAAATAAATTATGGAAAATATGTTATTAATAGATAACTTTTCTTTGGAGTGCTTGTAATCTTCTATTCGCTGCCCTAATTTTTATATTTAGCATACTCAAGCTCGTATTTTTCATTTAATTTTTCAAGCAATATCCCAGAAACGGCTTTTGAAACATCTCGTTTTATATACAAAGGGATAGTCCATTATTAAGAACATCGTAAATATAAAGCTCTAGAGACTGACGAAAACAAATTGTTGTTTACTGCCAAACAGTCATCGCTTAGATTAAAAGCCTTTCTATAGGTACCTCATGAACTATTTTTATCAATTTTGAATTTGCCCAAAAAAATAATAAAAAACGTATGAATATGTTCACTATTTTCTTTTTAATTTTGGGTGGCAGCATATAAAGCATTATTCAATAGACGTGTGATGAAACTTTCACACGCCCTTGTTAATACTGCTTTCCTCCAACTTCTGTCGTACATATAAACAATATAGTAAAATTATTGTTGCCCACTTAAGATGCATACAATTAAATGTCGCTGGTATAATTTGATGCATTGCAATAATTAGCCAAATTGTGTTTACTTGTCTTCTTTTATTGTTTCCTTTTTTGTAGGGTGAAGTTTTGCACACATTGTTTTACCTTATACTTGTAGCGGCAAGTGGGCAGTTCTCCTGGATTTATGGACTACAGAATTAAATACAACAAAAAATAGTCTTAAGAGAAAATAATTTATTGCAAATCTATACACTCACACATTCACATCAGCGCTAATCATTAGCATAAACAATTTTAATATTTAAATCAATGCTGCTTTGTCTCTTGACTTAATGATGGTAAACACTGTGTTTGTAAGAACCATCGTCGTACAAAGTTTCACTGTAGTCGTGGACGTATTGACCTTCATGGCCAAGAGATGCTTCATAAGAAGCTACTGGAATAGTATGGGCTACAACTGGGCTGGCGTGAGCTACAACGGGAGCAGAGTGTACAGCTTTTCCAGTAGCGATAGTTCCGGATGGACCAGCTACAATGACACCATTGTTATGTTCATAGGTGCAAGAATGGGCCACCACGGTGCGTGTCAGGCTAAAAACCAATAAACGTTACTGCTGGGTCTTTGCAGAATCTGGACAGAGGGACCTTGGTGTAAACCAGCGTTGGTGGCAGCCAAGCAGGCGAAGAAAGCGACAACAGCCTGGAAATGAAATTAGTAGTATTATAATATAGTAATTAATATTGTGTATATAAAATATAGTTATTATAAAATGAAAATATTAGGCGATAGACATTTGAAAACAATAATTTATCACCCAATATTTCCAGTTTATGTTTATTGCGTATTAATTATTCAATAATATTTACTATAAGTTGTCAGGTTTCTATGCCTCACAAGCTATATGTTTAAGCTACGAAATGAGAAATATAAAATTGAAATACTGAATGGAGAGCTATAATTTTTTGTAAAATAAAATGTACAAATGGAAATCAGCGTAGGTATAAAATCATGTAGGTATAAAAATTCAAATTTTACTACAAATTTGAAGGCCCTGTACCTAAGAGACTGCTCACTCAATTTTTTGGTTTGCATTTACGAAGAATTTATATTTATTTCCTTATTCAGCATAACCTTACGTGAAAATAAATAATTAAGAAACTAATACTTACGAAGGAGTTCATTGCTCTTGATATGTTTAGCTAATGATCAAGTGATATCAATTTTACTGCAAGTCGATATTTTATATCAAATCTAACAACCTTGTCTGTCGAATGCTTACTAAATAATTGTAAATATTGGTATGGTGAACCCCTAATTTTAGTCTAGGAAATACGGTGTAATATATTTTTTCTTCAAACGTCAGTAAATCCGTCATTACTCGACTGTGTAGGCGGCCGTGAAGTTTCGTTTTTCCTCCGCCGGAGCTTTACTTTTCACTTTTCCGCCGGCGGAGGTAAAAGTGTTACCATAGCAACATAGATACAATACAAACAGACAGCAAAATAAGCGTCAACAACTCAAGATTTATTAAACTACAATTTGTATTTATCACTCAATTTGTGACTGTATTTCTAAAAATCACTAATTTAGGAACAAATTGGTTATTATTTAATCGAACTTACCCAACAACTGCTTATCAATACGGAATTAAAACGCAATCGGAGACGCATTCTTAAAAAATAATTATTGTTGACAGTGTCCACTGACAGCTTGATGTTACATTTCACCGACACCGTTCTAGGCAAGGCCACCTACGACCGTGGTCTAAGCCGCCTTGCGAACCCATTTATTTTTCTTTAATAAGAATTAGATATTATTACTATTAAAAAGAGATGTTTTTGCATTAATTTGTCGACATTTGAAGAAAAAACAGCATATTTTATTTGGAGGAAAAGTTACTTTTCATGGCTTGCTCTCTATTACCAGCCTCACTCCGTTCGGCTGTTAAACACGAACGCGCCATGAAAAGTATCACTTTTCCTCCATATAAAATAATATACTATTTTTTAATAGTATTTAGTGTAGGTGTGGTTCATTAATTAATTTTTACTGTAATTTTTGCGGAAGCAATAAGTATTTATTTAGAGATGATTTTAAGTAATTTCAACATAAGTTTATTTTGTCGAATTGTAACCTTTAACTCCACTTGAACTTTAAATGGAATATTGTTGAAAGTATTAAATTAATGTTTGACCTATTAAGTGGCTCAGAGCTAAATGGATTAAGCAATTCTTGAAGGTTCATAATTTTGTCGCATGGGCAATATATATTGGACATTTTTATGAATTTAATATTAAGGCAGTTCCACGTTACTATTAAAGAACTATTTAATTGCATATGCAGCATGCGCATGTTTTCATCAGAAATATTACAAACGCCATATAATGTAGGATATAGCTGATTCTGTTAATACTCTTGTTGTTTCTTGAAAAGAAGCTGAATTTCTTCTTAATGTAAATTTCAGTCTAAAGCACCATATACAATACATCTTTAAAATATCAAAGACAAAAGAACTTTTCAACACTATGGTTGAAAAGTTGAAATCAACGCGGGTGTGTTATTATTATTTTTCTTAAGAATCTAAAGATGATCTTTTGTGTCATTTTCAAAGGCGGTCATCGAAAAAATAGTGTGCATTACTCGTGTGAAAGTACGTTTTCAACTTCAGAGGATTTCCTTACTCGGAAAGACGTCACGCTAAAAAACTCCTCGTTTGAAAACTAGTACTTTTAACACTTGCTATATAATATATTAATTTCGTATTTCTCATTTTGTTGTTGAATTAAACAACGGTAAAAAAGCTCTTTTAATGAAGCTGATCAGATTGCTGTGCTTAATCTCATTTCATCTTTGGGTATTGGTTCACTGTATTATTCAATATATATTCCTTTAAGATGAAAAACAAATAATTTAGTATCTTAATCTCATACCATTTTTTTTAAAGCGTTACCCTACTTCTTGATGTTCTGTAGAAGCAAAGCACACTATCTGCCATGTCCATGCCTACCCCTATTTCCATTATGGTAAAATACATTAGTAACAATTTCATTTCCTTTATACTGATAGTAATTTTCTGTATACTCTCTTCATTTTGTTTCGCTATTCTTGAACTAGTATTTTATTTCAATCGTGACTCCACTAAGTGTTACCAATTTTAACTTTTTTGGTATACTTTTCTAATTGTCATTCGTTATCGATTTTTTCCTTATTCATTTTAGTAGCATGGCTTTGCCTTTATTATTTAATACGTCGCTTGACGCACCACACTCCAATAAACATTCGTCTCATCCAAACATCTCAAATCGTTTCAACACAAGCTATTGAGTAAATTTATGTAAAAATACATAATTCTGGCACGTCTGGCGAACTTTATAGCCTCAATACGCACATTAAAAACTAGTGATGGGCATAACCGGATTATTTTGATAACCGAATTATCTGTATTCAAATAATATTATTAACCGAATGATTATTTGAATAATCATTCGAATAAATTCAGGTTAGCGATCGCAGCCGGTTAGGAAGGAGGTTCAGCATCATCGGCATCGTATTCGTAACGTAACTCGTACCTGTAATTATCTATTGTCTTATTAAGTATGGCTTAATAAATAACAATAGAATAATATTTGATTACGCAATATTATTGAACAAAATAAAATAAATAGCATTTTACGTTTTTAAATCAAAAATACTTAAACTCCAAAATATGATCCTTGGATGTGTTGATTACATGTAATGAACATAATTATTAAAAATTTACTTTGCAAAAAAGTCTTTCTCTCTGGCGATGTATTTATAGTACTATAATAATATTAATAATTAATAGTACATATATTGTACATATATTGTATTGCTCTATTGCTCCTACATTCCAAATTCTAATCTATAACCTAAAAACTAAACAAACATGACAAATGTTTATGCAAATATTAAGATTAAATATTCCTAATTAATATTAAATCTACATACTATATAGTAAACCATTAACAATACACCTACTAATACTAATAAAAAAAATTATAATATACAAATACAAAGTATCTACTCTTAATCTTAACTTAATATTCGCTATTTTTCAACCCCCCAAGTTCGGCTTCCACAATTCCACATCCTAACGGTACATTTGAAATTTAAAAACTCATCTTTTATTCGAGCTAAAACATCGAAACTTGCTTCATAACACAACTAAATTAAAACCGCTTCTTGCTCGTTGATCATTCGACGGATCGATGCGACACCGAAACTTGTCGTTATACGTCGGGCTTGTTCCTTCGTAGTTCGTATTTGAATTCGTACGTATGAGGTTCAGGTTATTTTTCATTCGAATACTTGTGGAATGAAAACCGAATAATACAGGTTATTTTAATAACCTGTTATCCAGGTTATTTTTCATTCGAATAAGCCCATCACTATTAAAAACTTTTTAATGTGGTATCACTAATGACGAGAGTGCGAGTTTTGACCAAAAAAATACCCTTTGAAATTATTATTTTTGCCTCAAATTGGAATAATGTTTCTCTTAGAGGTTTTTATATTATATTCTTATCTGTTTTCATTGATTATTGCAATTCGTAGGTCAGAGGCCTTCACCATTGATTGAACAAGTAGTTATTTAATCAAAATATTTCACTAAGAAACGCTTCATTTAAAGTTTAGATTCTAACTATTTAAGAATGCTATGTAATAAAGAATAATATGCCCAGTGAGACAAGGTATTAGATGAATTATTCAAAATACCTACGTTTTCATTTTAGTGCTTATAATTTTCTATTCGATGCACTAATTCTCATATTTAGCATACTCAAACTCATATTTTACCTTTAATTCATATCCGAGAAGTGGCTTTTAAATTCTCTCGTTTTATGTACGAAGGAATTGCTTATTTTTAAGAAGATCGTAAATAAAAAGCTCTAAGAATTGACGAAAACAAATTGTTGTTTACTGCCTAACAGTTGTCTCTTAGATTAAAAACCTTTTTATAGGTATCTCCTGAATTATTCTTGTCAATTTTGTAGTTGTCCTAAAAATAATGAAAAACTTAGGAATATGTTTAATATTTGCTTTTTAATTTCGGGTGGCAGCGTAAAGAACATTGTTCAATGGACGTATGACGAAACTTTCACACGCGCTTATTAGTCTGTCGTAAATATAAACATTATAGTGAAATTGATACTTTAAAAGATAAATCTTTGCAAACAGTGTGCCCCACTAAAGATTGATTCAATTAAATATCGCTGATATCATTTGATGCATTGCAATTAGCCAAATTGTGTTTACTTGTCTTCCTTGTTTTCTTATTCGTAGGGTGAAGGTTTACTTATATTGTTTTGCCCTATACTTCTAGAGGCAATTTCTCTCATTAAGGATTATAGAATTAACTACAACAAAAAATAGTTTTAATAGAAAATAATTTATTTAAAATCTATACACTCACACGTTCACTTCAGCGTTAATCATTAACATAAAACAATTTTTATCTTTAAATCAACGCTGCTTTGTCTCTTGACTTAATGGTGGTAAACACTGGGTTTGTAAGAGCCATCGTCGTACAAAGTTTCACTATAGTCATGGACGTATTGACCTTCATGGCCAAGAGAAGATCCATAGGAAGCTACTGGAATAGCATAAGATACAACTGGGCTAGCGTGAGCTACAACGGGAGCAGAGTGAACGGCTTTTCCAGTAGCGATAGTTCCTGATGGACCAGCTACAATGACACCATTATTATGTTCATAGGCGGAAGAATGTGCTACCACGGTGGATGGGGCAGCATGACCTATTACTGGGGCAACATGAACAGCATGAGCTTCAGCGGGAGCGTAGTGCGCTGCAGCATGAGCAGAGTAAGCTAAAACTGGACTTGCTTGAGCCAAAACTGGTGCGGCATGGGCAAGAACTGGTGCTGCATGAGCTATGAATCCTGGATGCTCTTCGTGTACGATCTGGCCTCCTGGGGCGACTGCAGAAATAACGCTACCTTCGGGTCCTACCAAAGTAGTTTTACTGCTGGGTCCTTGCAGAATATGGACAGAGGGGCCTTGGTACAAACCAGCGTTGGTGGCAGCCAGGCAGGCGAAGAAAGCTACGACAGCCTGAATAGAGAAATAATCATATCAAAGTCTTGGTACAATATTATAGTATAACATTTTATGATGAGTTTAAATTGAAGCGTTTCTCATATTCTTTTACGAAAAAGGAGGGATGAGTTTAAACAACATATTAAACCGCTACTATTAAATTCAATAATTTTCACATCTCATTTTTCCTTTAATCATATTTCCGTCAGTGAATTAAAAAAAGGTTAGCCATTAGTGACTTTTAATATTTCCATCCCTTTTAAACCATAAAAAGTAAATATTTATCTCTCGAATTATATATTAATAATTAATAATAACGTTTATGGGTTTTTAGCCTGACAACCTGTGTGTTTTAGCCACGAAATTATTAAATAAACTTAAAACATGGAAGAGAATAATTTAAGACAGTCGGTAAGGTGCTTCCCACTCATGTTTTAGGTGGATAACTAATTTTAAACTATAATTAGAAAGTAGTATTTATTTATAAATTTCAGTTTTGGTGCGAAGAGTAAATCATTTAAATGAATAGTAGATACACTAATCGATGAGATGAGAAATTAAGAATTTTCTATAGCTTTGTAAACCATGTATCTAGAAACTTTTTCAACCAATTTTTTGTTTGTTCAAATATTGAAAATGAATTTCTCGTATCAGCTTGTGAACAGTTTATATTTATTTAGTCATCGGCTATCGGCTTACTTTTTCGGTCTAAATAAAAATAAGTAATAATTAAATTAATACTTACGAAGGAGTTCATTGCTCTAGGTATATTAAGCTAATGATCAAATGATACCAATTTTACTGCTGTCGATATTTTATATTAAAATTAATAACCTTGTAGTGTGAACCCCTAATTTTGATCTAGGAAATACAGTATGATATTTTTATAGAATACCATTTAGTGTAGGTGTGGTTTATTAGCTAATTATTACTTGAATTTTCGCTAAATCAATATCACTATTTATATTAGAGTGATTTCAGGAAGCTCAAGAGTGTTGTTGAGGATAATATAACTTAATAATAATAATATAAGTTCTAAAGTGGCTCGAAGGTAAATCGATTAAGCAATTCTTGAGAGCACGTATATAATTTTATCGCATACGGATATATTTGTAATTACTATTTATCTAATATTATGAGCATATAAATTTGCATTATCACATGCCTTGTGCATATATTTTCACCAAAAATACAAAAATATTATTTGTTTCTATGGCAAATTCCATTGTCCGGCTCGATATGTAACACACTTTAAAAAACACACACGAACAAACACTCTCAAATTACATGGTAAATAACTAAATTTTACTTTTCCATGTGTCACATTTTGTTGTTAGCTTAAATCACTGAAAAGTTGTACTTTCAAGTAGTACCAATGTACTTTTTTTAGTCTACCTTTTTATGTTTTGTGCAAATGGAAGACAATATCCGTCATGTCCATGCCACCCATCTTTCCAATATATTACATAAGTAAACCATTGAATTTCTCCTTTACTGATACTAACTTTCTTCATAGTTTCGTTGTGGACAGGGATCATCACGAAACGTTATCTTGCAATTATAAAATTAGTATTTTTTTTTCAATTATACCATCGCTGAGTAGCATGATTTTTAAACACAGAGTTTTCCAGTTGAGAGTGATCCATTTTGTGCACTTGTCCATTTTGAACCTTGTAATTACTAAACTTGGAATGAAATATGCGGGAGTTCCAAAAAATTACGCTCTTTCAACAAGAAAAATATTCCTTTATTTTTAATAGAACAGCCTTTATGTCATGTCTTGACAGCAAAAATACCCAGGTTTAGCATGCTTAAATTACAATGTACCATTTACTTTTGGATACGTTTAAGGAAATCCCTATTTTTCTGAAATTGTAAGGCATTTGCTTTCTATAAATCTCTACAATAAAATTATAAATGGAACCCCCATTTGCAATGTCGTCAGAAAGAAACTTCCTTAAGTTTATTAAAAATTAAACTAAATCATAGACACCGGCAATAATTCTAACTTTCATTTAATGCATGCACATTTGCTCATAAGTTCAAAAATCAGTTATATAAATAAATCTAAAATTACTGTAGCTTTTGAAACTAAAACTACGTGTCACTATCGCTGAATGAATTCTCAATAGCTTTAGTTATCGATATTAGTAAAAAATATGATTTAGAGCTTAGTTGGAAAAGCACAAGCGGTAATACCATTCAAAGAAACAGGGTCAATTATAACTACCAGATGAAGGTTACAACTAGATTTGAAAAGCACCTTCCTTCCAAAAACACCATTAGAAAAATGGTTTCAGAATACTTGGAGACAAACAGGCTAAAAAGGAACAGGTTCGGTCCAGCTTACCTAGATAGACTATTAGCTGTAGGTGAGATTATAACAACTAATAATTATGAGATGTTCTTACAAAGAATTGAAATATGAATATCAGAGATGTACAACAATTTCAAATTCAAAACCGTATAAAATTCAAACTTTTCAAAAGTTCATGAGCAGAGTTATGAAAAAGACGATTTAGCTGCGAAATTTCATTGGATCTGTTTATCATTATATCTGATGAACCTAATTTTCATATAAATCGTCGATGGTAAGAAGCACAATTGGCAATAATTTCTTCCTGCAAAGTTGAGGATACAATTATTGTAGAATCTGGCCGCTGAAAATCCGAAAGAATACCAGAAATACCAGAGGGACTTCCCTTAAGTTGCGGTATGGTGCACAATCTCAGGCAATACAACGTATAGGCGTTTTTCTTTAACAAACCAACGCTAACGGGTACTACATACACAGACATTTTAGAACAAAATTTCTATCCTCAAGTTTTGCAGGAAGAAATTATTGCCCTTCTTATAGCAAGAAAGTCACTTAATAAGCTGGTTTTATTGAATGGGCACCTCACTCTCCAGACTTGACAGTCTCAGACTTTTTTTGTAGAGTTACGTCAAAGATAGGTGTTATGAATTAATTCCGGAAAACCTTCAAGATCTTAAACGCAATATACGTAACGTGATTGACGCAAAACCACAGAATGTGTTGTGATCACTTCCTTTTTCTTTCACGCATGTGTTGAACAAAATGGTTAGCATATTCAGCACTTGCTTTAGTTTTAGTTATTTTTATTGCGCTTCTCAGTTTATGAGCTAAGCTTCAATTCGGAATACCTTTTTCTTACCTCCAACAGATTCTGAGGTACTTTGCGGTGTATTTCGTGATATCAGAAATAAAAATGCATCTGGGTGTGATGACATATTAATTAAGATATTTTCTGAATTGCCAGTGTCGGCTTTAGAAGCACTGGTTGATGCCATTAACCATTCGTTTTTGTGATAAAATCCGAAAGAATACTCGAAATACCATATCCTAAAATTACGGCATGGTTCTTCGATCCTGAAGTTTTGCACGCAGAAATTATTGAAGGGTTTTCTTATCAACAAGATGAAGCACTTCTATAGTCCTCTCTTATAGCAAGAGAGGAAGAGTCACTTAATGAGCTGGCTTTATTGAATGGGCACCTTACGTCAGTTACGTTAAAGATAGATGCTATACCACAGATTGTGTTATTATCACCTTCTTTTTCATATATCAGAAATAGAAATGCATCTGGGTGGGACGACATCTCAATTAAGATATTTTCTGATTTGCCAGTGTGCGGCCAGTTGCGGCTTTGGAGGCACTGGTTGATGCTATTAAACATTCGTTTTTGCGAGGATATTTCCCTGAATCCTTAAAAAGAGCCATAGTTATTCCTATACATAAGGAGGGTGATAATAGGATCCCTTCTAACTTCCGACCCATTTCCCCATCTTGTTTCTGGTGTATATTAATTTAATGTTATTTTGCGTTTACCTACGAGAGGCAAGTTCACACTTTTCGTAGATGATGCCACCATCCTCAACCTCTAGGATGGTGGTACTGATGCGGAACTAATTGGTTGCTAGTGATGTATGTATTGTCAAAAGTGGTGTGGCGCGAACTTGAATTTAAAAAAAAACCAATGTTATTACTTTTGAAAATGTAGTTGGAGATATCCAGTTGAACAAGAGTTTGTTAAAGAAGCAGGATATTGCAAAGTGTTTCAAACCCATATTACGGGTCTGTGTGGTAAATTTGCAAGGGGTTGTTATGCTTTAAGCGCTATTTCCAGGGAACTTGATGCATCATGTGCTAGGAAGTGCTATGTTGTGATTATTGATTATCGCCTGAGGTATTGGCTTTGCTTTTGAAGAAACAAAAGCCAATATCTGCTCAATTTGTTATTTATTATGCAAAAAAAGAGTCTTAAGGTATATGTTTAAAGCCAAGCCAATTAAACCATGCAAAGCACTATTAATAGAGCACATAATTTTGACCTTAACATCCATATTTATATTAGAAAGCGTTTGCTTGGCATACGAGAAGTATAAAAATGAATTAGATAGAGATACAGTTTATAATACCAGACAAACTCGTTCGCTGCAACTGCCCATACCAGGTAGCTCCTTGATAAGGAATTCTATAATGTATATGCTAAAGCACTGTTTAACCATCTTCCACTCAACATAAAGCAGCAGTGCCTGAGTGTCGATTTTGGTGACTGTTTTTTTAATTTATTTATTTTTAAGATTTGGCATTATTCATTGTGTCCATTTTAATTTACTGCTTGGTTTAGTGTTGGTCTATTCTTTAATGTAATGGTATTATTCCGTCCATTTGTTTTTTCTTGTGCCTATTTGCTATTTTCTTAAGTGTCATCACGGTCTTGATTCTCCTAGCTGAGATCTTGCCTTTCTGTTAGAAAGTCGTTTTCCTCTAATTATGGTATATTTTGGTTAAGCAGAATTAGTAACTTTGTAATTTATTATGTCCCAAAACAGAGTTTTATCCACAATACCGAAACAGAATATTTGCACTCGACGCGCGTTTCGCTAACCATGTTAGCATCATCAGGAGATGATTAAAGCTGTCCAACATTATCAACATCAAAAGAGGATTCTGCAGGGCAATTCATTTAGTTAATGTGACAATAAAGCAATCTAAAAGTAAAAGTAAAATATTCAGGAAGACATACATATATACATACCATAATAAATTATTTTTACGGAAACATCCTCATGATTAGTGCAATTTCTAATTCTGTGTGTTTGAAAAAACTCCATGGCAATAGACATCGAATGCCGTAAACCGCATATATCCAGCATTTCAAGTTTAAGAATTATAAGCGTTGAAAATTCACACTCTAGACTGAAAAATCCGATATTTTGGAACACTTGTTTTATACCTACTATCCCTCTTTATAATTTTTTTTCTTGTTTATTTTTTGTAGGATCGTCTTGTCGTCTATACCATTCGCCACGTTCGAATATGTAAAATTTTCCACACCACTTATAATTTCCACATATGTTTTCACGTAAATTCATGCCAAAATGCATAATCTAACACGTCTGTTAGTAGACGTAATATGGACAAGCCAAACAAAATTTCAGGTTATCTAATAAGTTTAAAAATCAATATTAGTGTTTAGTCTTTTTATTCCTTCTGCATTACACTTTTGCATGTTTTTATAGACTTATATAGACGAAATTGTTCGCATCCCTTCCTGTCCATAAAAATTTTAAGTGGGTTAAGAGCAATAATTATTAAGTATAAACATATATAAAATATAAACTAAACTCACACAGTTTATTTAGTATGATTTATTTTTGTCAGCAATGAGGAACCTAAGCAAAATATATTTTTTGTAAAATCGTTATATAATAGAGGCTTTTCGATATTCAATAATAGTTTTTTACGCTTAATAGTCATATTTTTAAACATCCGTGCGTAAAATGAAAATCAAATTTTTCATAAGTTTTTTGATATAATTTCCGAGACTTTTGCGGATTCATCGCGCATAACCGCAGCTTGTTTCATTTTAATTTTCCTTGTAATCATACATTTTCTACTTTAAAACGTATTAATATTTTTCGCAACTTATCTGATTGTCTGATGCTCATATACTTGTAGTAATAGCAACCAGAGTAAAGAATTCCACCAGTTATTTATAGATTTCCAGCAAGCATACGACAGTGTAAAAAGGTTTAAAATATGACATACAATGGCTGAGTTTGGCATTCCACCTAAGCTGATCAGAATATCCAGAGCTTGTGTTGAGGGTTCTAGGTGCAGAGTAAAGATTGGTGATGACCTCTCAGATGTGTTTCAGGTGAGCACAGCTCTTAAACAGGGAGACGCACTATCACCCACGCTTTTTAATATCGCATTGGAGAAAGTAGTAAGACAAGCCAAAATTGAAACTCAGCTATTCGGGACCAGTGGATCAAACTTGCTGCTAGCATATGCCGACAATATAGATGCGGTGAGCATAAGCGTTATAAAATCGAAAAAGAAGCACCATATATGGGGCTTAAAGTCAACGAGGCCAAAACAAAATATATGCATGTCTTAAGACCAGACAGAGCTAGGGTAGGACAAAATGTGACCACGGACACACACAACTTTGAAAATGTAAAACAATTTAAATGGATGGTCAACAATCACATCCGACAACGACATGAGTGAAGAAAGAGAACGCCTAAAGTCAGCCAACAGGGGCTTATATGCCCTAAAGGCTATACTAGAGTCCAAATACGTGATTAGGAGAACAAAAATCAAAACGTACCTGACCATGATAAGACCCGTGGTAATGTACGGCTGCGAAACCTGGAATCTTACGGTGCGAAATGAGGAACTCATTCGAAGATTAGAGAGAAAAGTGCTGAGGAAATTTTCCGGACCCACCAAAAACCAGGATACGCGGAGCTACCGAATCAAAACTAATGCAGAACTAAAACAAATATACAATCAGCCAGAACTGATTAACCTCATAAAGGCACAAAGGTTGAGATGGCCAGGGCACGTACGAAGACAGCCAGAGGATAGAATGGTCCGCTTAACATGGAACAGAGCACTAAAAGAAAGACGACCACTTGGAAGACCGAGATTGACGTGGCGTGATAATATAACATCGGACCTCCGGAAAATTGGCATCGGGAATGGTCTAGAAATTATGAAAGACCGAGACAGATTGTTGCCTCAGCCAAGGCCCATCAGGGCCTGTAGCGCTACGGAGTAAGTAAGTAGGTAATAGCAACCAGTGCTTAGCAACAGTATTTTGACGATCTGATATCAAAAAATGGGCAAAACTATTGTAAGCAACACTTTTTACTAACTCCTTTTATTTCGTCTTAATTATTAACAGCCACTAATATTTTCACCTTAAACCATATCAAGTGCACTCATCATAATAATTACATCACTGGATGACTCCACTCCGCCGCCGCACGTCACTCGATCGACGTCCACCAATCAAAATGCCGCCATCACCCATTCACTGCGACCGCTCCGCCATGCAGGGTTGTCCCATCCTCGTCTATTCCAAAGCTACGATGCCTATAACATTTGCTCGTTGCATTCGGCCATCCTGCAACAATTAATGCCCTCATTAATTAACTCTCCAGTAAGTCAATCAGATCTTGTCGATCCGTGCATTTGCCATAACACCAAATCGCCTACGTTAAATGTCTCGCCTGCGGTTGCAACCTTACGCCTTTTATCGAATATCACCTTCATTCGTCAGGTTTTCACACGCCTTTTGCTGTCTCGAAATAAGTTGAGACTCACCTCAGAAGACCGCAAAGCCTTCGTCGCCTTGAACAGTGTGTGATTCTGGACTTCTTCGCCCCGTCAATTCCACGATACCGGTTAATGGATGCCGATACCTGTCAAAAGAAGAAAGAAAGCTTGTATACAAGTCGCCAAAGTAGGAGCAACTAAATGCCCTTGCATTCGCCTCTAGATCGAAAGGTAAACTGTAAATCAGACACGAAAGCGCATTTGTGCCTGAAAGCTCACACCTTTCGGTTCAACGCCATTTTATCATGATAATAATGGGTTATGGTTTCGCCGTCTAATTTAACCCTCGCCATAATTTCCTTGAGCAGCTGAGCAAAATTGTGCGCTCTAGGAAACGCATTCCTAAGAGCTGCCTTCCAGTCTTCCCATGAGATGTCATAGTTATCGAGCCGATTTAACCAGCCCCTTGCAATTTCGCCTACATAAAATACGTTTTTTCATAGTTCGGGGCCGCCTATGAATATCACCCAACTGATCAAGTTTGTTAAACTACCTGACTAGGTTACAATCCAGGCTGTCAGGAGGGTCAATAATGTCGCCGCCTGCCCTTGCCGTCGACCCCATACAGCCCGAACTGCAAGCGAAGTCCGCCATTTCGATACAAGCATCTCAACAAATTTTTCGCATTTCCTCTTGCCCTTCGTACAGTCAGTACCAACGGTCGCCTTTGCCATTTCGGCTACCACAATCTGCTGGATACTAGCTGCCAAACCGCCTTTCATCAGTTTATGCACCATGCAGACTGTTTCGTCTGCCATCACCTTCACTCAATTTAGGCTCGTAATCGCGTTCTGACTCGTCACTTCTGCCTTCCTTCTTAGGCAATCACTAGAAAAACGTCTTTTACACGCCAAGAAATCCAGTTATAATACGTCACAATTTCTACAATAATAATCGGCACACGCACTTAACGTAACTTTTTCAAATATTGTCAAATATCAATCCACTGTCAAGGATAGCAAAAAATGCCCGCCAATTTTTAGCATTCTTTTGACGCCGCCTCACACAAAGGATAAGAAGATTCCAACGTGATTCAATTCGCCGAGAGTCGCGTTTTTCACCATTCTCCCCAACAAATAACACAATCCGTAGGTTATCCGACTTCCCACTAATATTTTCACCTTAAATATTAGTAAGTACACCCATCATAATAATTACATCACTTGATAACTCCACTCCGCCGCCGCGCGCCACTATGCCATGCAGGGTTGTCACGTCCTCGCCTATTCCAAACTTACGTCGCGTTGTCTATAAAATTTGCTCATTACACTATTATTAAAATTTCCTTATCCTAAAATAAAAAGCTAATAACCATTTTCCAAAAATTTTTGTCCGATACATGATGCAAAATAAGTGAAGTACTACATGTGTTGTCATGATGATGTCAATTTACGACCGAATTTATAATCCGAAAGTTTGCAAATTTATCTGTTATTGAGCTCGATGGTTATTAATTCCTTCACTTTTGCGAAGTTGACTGGTGGATTTATTTTATGCTTTACTTAAAATAGCGAATTTTCTGTTTTTCTAGAATAGTGAACAAGTACAAGTATTACAGCTTTAACTGGAAACCTAATTAAGATTGAATATGATATTGACCGTAGTCTTCAAAACAGTCGCGCAAAACGTGTTCGATACGAATTGAAAAATAAGTGTTTTAAATACTAGTTGTGTAGTGTTGTCACGTGCTTAAAACACTATTATTTCGCAAGTTGAATCGAAAATAGCTATTAATTCGTATTGCCAATTTGAGGATGTCAATTTACGCTCCAACGAAAGATTTCTGATTGTAAGTTTGCAATTTTATTCTCATTTTCGTCAATGGTTATTAATTTCTTCCTTTTTGCTACGTTGAATGGTGGATCTATTATATGTTCCACTTAAAACTGTAAGTTCGCTATTTTTTTAGAAAGGTGTTATTAAATAAAAATATTACAGCTCCTGGAAACCTAATTAAGATCGAATATGATATTTACCGTTGTCTTTCAAACAGTCGCACAGAAAGTCGGGTTTTTCCCATTTTTCTTCGTAGCTCTTCCATATTGATAGTTCATTAAATCAAATGTGCTTACCTTTATATCTGAATATGAGTCTTTCTTGAAATCTCAGTTATATGCTCGAAAGAAGAAATTGGTAATGAATGCAATTGAAAGTTAATTTTTGTATAGAATGGCAAGTAACTAAGTGTATACCTTTCTTAATTCCGCAATTTTTTACTATATAATCATCATCCTCTTTGCTGATTAAAAACTCTCTGTAGTTGCTAGAAAGGAATAATGTACTTCTAGCATGCTATTGGGCGATATTACTTTAAACGGGTGTCAAACTCTAAAATAACACAAGTACTGACTTGCCATTTTTAAACACTTCCATCAAGAATACCCGTTCAGCTCTGAAAGAGTCCTATTCAGCTTTCTAAGCAGTCTAGTTTCATTGGCTTTGTATTTAGTGGATTTTATTAGAACGGTATATTGTCAGTGGTTTCCTATTAATAAATATAAATTGTAGAATATTCGCACATTTCTGGATCTACTTACTGGTTAGTATGAAATTTGCCGGGGATATAACATTAATTTTATAAATCTACCACTGCTACTTTTACTATTAATTCTGCCAATTACGCTACTACTCTTATATCACTATTACTGAACTAAAAAAAGTTTTTTTCGATATTTTTTATATTAAAGTAAAAAAGACTTACATAACATTTGGTAACTGCTTATTTAAATATAGTATATCACATAGTGTCTTCTATGCCCTTATTCCTGCAATAATTAACAGCTGTTGCTAAAGAAAATATATTGAACAGTAGTCATCTTCCTTAATGGTGGGGTTTGTAAGATCCATCATCGTACAGTGTTTCAACATGATCATGAACGTATTGACCTTCATGGCCATTATCATCAGCATCACCATGTGCTGCAACAGCTACTGTGGAAAGTGTATGAGTTGAAACTGGAGCAGCATGAGCTACAACTGAAGCGGCGTGACTTACAACTGGAGCGGCATAAGCTACAACTGGTGTGGCTTTAGCTATAACAGGAGCTACGTGCGCTGAATTGCCAGTGGCGATTGTTCCAGATGGTCCAGCTGCAATAACCTGTCTTTTTCATATTCAGAACTATGAGCTACTACAGTGGCATGGTCAGCGTGTGCCACCACTGGGGTGGCGTGAGCAGCAGCTGGGGCAGCATAAGATACAGTTGATACAATGGGAGCCGAATGAGCTACAACTGGACCAGAATGACCTACAACTCCTGGATGTTCTTCATATACGATCTGTCCACCGGGAGCAACAGCCGATATGATGCTTCCCTCAGGTCCTACCAAAGTAGTTTTGCTGCTTGGTCCTTGAAGAATTTTGACAGATGGTTCAACTAGGACACCAGCATTGGCGGAAGCTACAAAGGCTACGAAGGCAATGACAGTCTGAAAATATAAATATAACATTTTAAGTGCAAATGGAAAAAAGAGCAATAATTGAAAATGATGCAATCAAGTAAAAATATAAAAATTATAATAATTAATTACTTACAAGGCAGTTCATGGCTGTTGATTATATTTTTAGTTCTGATCAATTGATGTTAATATCAGTACAAGACAAACCTTTTATAGCAGTGCAATAACCTTGTTCGTTAAAACTATGATTTCCTTAACGTTAGATATTTAATAAGATTATATTTAATCGTGAGTAGTAATACATAGCTTAAGGTGTGGTACAATAGGGAATGTAATAATTGATGAAACAATTGTTATCTAATAGTCTCGCTTAGTCTCCTGGAGTTATCGAGGTGAGACAAGTTTTCTTTTCAGGAAGTAATAATTAAGGCTGGTTCTAGTAAGAAAGTCTAGTTGTCTCGTGAAGGATTGAATGCTAACTATTCGCTTCCAAAGTAAAATTGACTTTTTTCCGAAATAATTTACATCTAAGCGAATATATTCAATTCAAATCAATATTCCGTATGCGCCTATACTAGATTCAAAAATCTTGCTTAAATCCATTAAGCAAATAAAGTGGCAACCTGCTGTGTGATAGTTATTAATGGGTAATAAGCTGCTATTAATATATTATCGATATACACATAGGGTGTGCTGATAATTAGAGGTAAATCGACACTTCTAACAATAAATAGAGTTTGTGTATTTAAACATACCGAATTTTTTTAAAAAGCTGCACAAATGCTAGTTTAGTACTATTTCCGGGATACCTAGGACCCTAGCATTTTCAAATATTTTGAATAATGTTTTGCGGAGGGTACTCAGTAATCAGGTGTGTTTCCGGTGATACAGTTAGCAGCAGTGCACGCAAAGACAGTGACGAGCGTAAACATATACGTTTTATGTTTACTCTTTTTGGGAGTAGTAGTTATAGTGCCACTTTTCACGTCATATGTTGATAAATATTAATTATGTTTCATAGTTTATTGGTTAT
Organism: Pissodes strobi; assembly: GCA_016904865.1. Taxonomy (NCBI): domain Eukaryota; kingdom Metazoa; phylum Arthropoda; class Insecta; order Coleoptera; family Curculionidae; genus Pissodes; species Pissodes strobi. The sequence goes on from MU181948.1 coordinate 1,000,600, forward strand.
AGGGTCTGTCGTTACTTATAATAAAGAAAACTGCCAATACAGATTTCTACCTATTTTATGCCTGTGAGATTTGTATCTCTATCTAACCAGAAGATCTTGGAAAATTATGAGCTACAGATGGGCACAAAGGGATACTTTCGGATTTATAATGTCTCTTGCACGATTACGCTTCTTACTAGTTTGCTTGCAGTTTGATGATGCCTCCGCCATAAAAGACCAGATACAAAATGGCAAACGCAAAACATTTGCTGAGTAATCAAAAAATGATTACAACCCAGTAAGACGTTGCACAATTCAGGAAACGTTGTTGTGATGTTGGTGTTGTGATTCAGAGATTATATGATTTATGCAGAGATGCATGTAGAGAGGGTAATCAATTTTGACAGATAAAAAGGCAATATCTCATCCATCGCAAGTCGTGGTTTGCTTGATAGAACTTATTAAAAATACGACTCGCAGTATTCCTGTAGTATTCATCCCTTGAGTTATTGGAAGAACATCAAGAATATAGTTTAACCTACCTGGGCACATTGACAATAAATAAGCCGTGGATTCCACGACAGTTTTTGACAGGGCGAAAGCGTCCTGTCGAATCATCGCTATTCGGTTTTTGCAGTACAAGCCATCATGCTGTCATATAATATGTCCCTAAACAAGCAAAATCAAATATTCTTGTCACAGCTACAATCATGAAAAAGAGTGGATGAGAATATCAAAATCATTCTTTTGTACAATAGTACCAAATCAGGCATTGAGGCACTAGAAGAAAAATGTGCAACTTATTCAACTTCTAAAATGACCCGTTCATGACCGGAAGTTCGGTGGAATCCGAAAACTTTAGAGTTCAGTTCCGGGGCCATATGACATCGATAAGTACATAAAATTTTTCTTTGAGCAATGTATACCTAAATATGCGTGTTTGTATCGAATTAAAATTAAAGGTAAAAATCAGCCGCGCGCACTTGGAATAACACATGTAGTGAAATTCAATTCAATACTGCAACAATCTCATTAGTTAAAATTGAAGCATACTCTCTAATTTGACGACAGCAGGCATGTTAATCTTATGCGACAAGTAAAGCACCGCCGCGCCGGCCGCTCTTTAAATAAAATCGTATTACCTATAATTTGATATATTGACATGTTTTACCACACTTCTTCTATAAGCTGTCCCTTGGGTATTATGGAATGCACAAAATTTTATAGCTCATTATATGGCCAAGATTATTATGTCGTTGGATTTATTTTCTTCTTCGCCCTTTGCAAAGAACCATGATGAAGCTATCAGCAACCTACTGGTATAGCTATATTTCGAATGTCTCCATCTTTTTGCCTGTTATTTCCGTCAAAATCTACCACAGAGAAGACATTTTGATGAATATAGGTTCAGCCTTTTCAACACAACAGCGTGTGATCTTCAGTATTTAAAAAACACCCACGTAAAACTTTTCTGTTCTTTCAGTTCCCGGGCTCATCATCCAGTATCCTGTTCATATAAAATGTATCGCCAGTGTCAACCTGGAGACCTTGCCGAGCCCAGGTAGATGAACTCCCTTGACCATGGGAATTTTTTTCCGTAGAGAGTACTAGAGAGTCATAATGACTCTGGATTAATAGCTAATTTCCCATGCTTGCTAACCCAATCTACACCAAGTAAAACCGTAGTGATCCCGTTCACAAAATGAAGAAAGCTGAACCTTAAAGCACCCACTTTTAGAGGGACAACGGTAGAGCTTTTAAAAGAGGTTCAGTATCTTGGCATCATTCTTCATCGGAAACTAATATGGAATCCACACCGGGAAAGAACTATCAAAAAAGCAACGGCAGCGCTTTGAGCCTGTCGACGACTCTGGTAAATCATGGGGCCTAAAACCCTCCATCATCTGGTGCATTTAAAGATCCTTTACACAAATAGTGCACTATGTAAAAATCGACCTCTCCTATTGGTCGATCCGTCTCTTATTACGATATGTCTGCGTGATGCAATCGATCGTTGCTTTTTTTTATTTTTTTTTAAAGATTTTGTTTCTAAACAGCTTCTTTTCTTGATTTTGAGTATGTCTTGGGTTAGATTGGGTTAGCACCTGGTTAGTTTTCTTTTCTTGAGCCCCCGTAGCGAGCGAAGCGAGCGGAGGGCCATGCGGATCGACCAATGGGAAAGGCCGATTTTTATATAGTGCACTATTTGTGTAAAGGATCTTATAATGCTCCTCTGGTGGTCCTATATCACTGTTGTAAAGCCTATTATAACTTACGCCTGCTTAGTGTGGTGAGTAAAAACAAAGGAAATAACAATATATCGAAATGTAACAAGCGTATTTTGTACGCTTGTTTCGAATCTCTGCACCTTTAGGAAAACTGCCACAATCTTTCAAGCAGAACTAAATGCTGTCAATATAGCCATCTCTGAATGTGTCAAAAAATGCCTGAGAGGTGCAAAGATATCCTATCAGATAGTCAAGAAGCCGTTATAGCGCTAGCATCTAGCAGAATCAACTCCCCTAGTGTGGAGTTGTTGGATGGCTGCAGATCAACTGGCAAACAAAAGCAGACTTACCCTAGTGTGGATACCAGGGCACGAGACTGTGGAAAGCAACGAAGCTGCTGACCAGCTAGCACGGAAGGTTGCACAGACTGCCTTTTGCGGGCCTAAACCATTATGTGGCAGGACACGTAATGAATGAACTCAGAAATTGGGAAAACAGGCGGAAAGCGGCAAAGTGGGCCAATGCACCTGGGCAGACACAGGCCAAAAGACTAATCTCTCACTCGCCTAAATATACAAAAAAGCTTCTCAAGCCACAAAAATTATATAAAATTGGTCGTAGCCCTCCTCACTGGGCATGGCCCCTGGAAGCACATATAACAACGAGCAATATCACATCTTGTTTTTTCGCATCTGCCCAAGTCCGCGCGCAGAGGCGTCGTCGTGTTCTTACGACTGGTTTATTTTATCGCTATTGGAGTTAAATCGAAACTATTTGTCAAATAATTGACATTGTGAGAGACGAACGTAGTTTATGACATTGTGTAATGCAAAAAGCCATGGTGTTTAAGCAATAAGAACTTGCACAAACGAGAGATATTCTTCCAAGAAGAATTTCTTTAGATTTCCTGTTCATACAACAAGGTATACATATATTTCATAACCCATTGATATTTGAAATTTTATATTACGCCCCTGTTAAAGGAAAATCATACTTATATATATTTCAAATCCAGCCCTGACTTTTCCTACCCAACTGTCACTAGCAAGGTCAAATTTAATTTTTCGCCTGACAGGTCGAGTAATATTGCTGGTTGTTATATGTGCCGTGGTACCGCCTCAAGAAAATAGGAAAAACCACTGACAAATAATGAAGATTTTGCCAAACTAAGGCTGAAACGTCAGAGCACTTGTCAGGAACTGGCTCGCCAGGGGTTGAGGCGTCTCGAAAATGCCCCTCCGGCACCTGGAGATCTACAAAAGCTCAACCCTCGAAATATTCTGAGGTTCTCGAAAGAGATAGGAATTTTCGTGTAAAATAGAAAGGTTTACACAAAAGATCAATAATTGTGGTCCACGGGTTGAAGGGCAAATCTTGCCGAGCGACCACTCTACCAAACATACCACACCATACCATACCATACCATACCATGTTTGCTTCAACATTAGTATAGTGTTAAAATCCTTAAGGTGGAATTCACTCCGAGCGATAGCTGCGATGATCGTTCAGCGATCGTAGCTGCGACGAACGCGCTAAGATTGATACTGTTGTTCTTTTATGGAATCACTTTTCTCCAAGCGACAGCCTCCGGCGATAATCGTCGTGGGTAGTGTGTATCGCAAACTGCCATCTCCGAGGGCAAATATAGTCGCTGCGATCAACGACTTTTCCTTGGTTTAAATTAAGGTTGATTCAATCTGAAAAAATTTCGGAATTTGTTATCGTCAGGCCTCAAATGGGTTTGTATTAACTGAGTGAAATAGCCGTTCTTCAGTCTAGAGATGTATATCGTATCGACCTCATCTCGTTGAACCACACACATTTGAAGTATGTCATCATCTTCGGCTTCTTCATACATTATATAAGCCGCAAGTAGTTTGCTACTCCGCTTTAAATTCATTCCAATGACTTGACTGACACATAACGAACGAACAACTAATAGGAAAATTACCGATATACGCTTGACATTTAATGTCGCGAACGCTGGCTGGAAAGAAAATAAACCTATGGCGATTATCGCTCAGCGATAATCACTACGTGATTATCATCATCGATAGCCGCTCCGAGCGAATTCCACCTTTAGCCAATGATAATAAAAAAATATCAAGATGCTCACTTATAAAATCATTTGCTCAACAATTATGTAAAACATACTTAAGAATACCCAAGGTGATTTCGAAAACTGACAACATCTTACGATAGACCGTTAAAAAGTGCCTATAGAAAGTGTTAATATTTTTTTGAGATTTCCAAAAATAACGCCAGAAGAAATTAAAAACAAAAATCGTTTTGGTTTTTAGCGGTTATCTCCGGAAGTACTCGAGATATCTCAAACATCAAAATGTCAAAATACTGGGCACTAAATTGCGCAACTTTGCCCCAATTCAAATTTAGCTGTATCTTTTACCGTTTACGAGATCCCAATAGCGAGAAGCAAATTTGTGAACCTGTATAACGGCATTGGGCCCAGATGTAGTTAGGCAACCCATTTGCGATTTATCAATCTATATATTATCTAACATATAATCTTTGTCATCGCCAAATAACACAGATGAGGGTATATATTTCTAATACTGGATCTTAAACTATAATATTTTCAATTTAACTTAGCTGTTAGTCAAATAGACAACTAATTATACAAGTGTGTTCTCTGCTCATATCCACGTATTTTACGGATTATTGATCCCTTTTTTGCAAAACTCACACCAGCCTTGCTTTTTTAAGATATCGATTTTCTCTCAAAAAAATATTGAAATTTGGCTCCCAGAAAACTGGGAATATTATTTTCTATATTTATTTTTTAGGTGAAACATCCTACTATTCAATACGTAAATAAGATATTAGATTTATTAAATTTTTACCAAAGCTAAGAATTTTGAAGTGAAAACTTTTTTAAGCGCGTTCAGCAAACTTTTTCCTGGGTAGCGAGAGAATCACGCTTGGTTATGTAACTACGCTCATTCGGCTCGAGTCCACTTCAGCCAAACGAGAGAGAGAAACAGTCAGGGACCAGAAACAGTAAGCGGAGCGAGGATGAGATAGCCAGAACTCGATTCATTGAATTCATCCGATATTTCTGTTACCATAAACCAATACTTGTTTCATTCTTAGAATATGCAAGGGTCGCGGTCGGGTTAAAGTTTACCAGAGTTAATTGATACACAATAATTACAATTGTATATATTATAAATGTTGTTACGTTGTGAACACAGAACCAAAAGCTATTTGTATTTCATAATATTAATCTCACCTTGTTAAATTTTTCACCTTAGTCGTGTGATCTTTTTTAGTTAATTCTAAGAACATGTGGCTTTCTGCTAAAAGAAAAACATCAAAAAATCCAAAAACTTCTAGAGCACCTATCTATTTTATAACAGTGTCAAATTCGGAATGTCTCGATGCTTTTAGAAACCTTGATATCTGCGGTATCAGCAATATATTTTTTCCAGATATAATGTTGTACATTTTTACATGTTTCATTAAACTTGGGGTGTAGCCTCATAAAATAAATTTTCATTATACATTATTGATTTGCAAGTTTTCAATTTCAATTGCTCAAAGAAACTGTACAAACTGATGCATTAATTAAGTACAGAATTGATTAGTTTTATAGAATGCCCTATAATTTTAGAGATATGGTTTGGTATATTCGGATGAATTAGTTTTCGTAGCAGCAATTTCCTAATACAGAACCCATTCAGATTCAAGAATATAAGGTTTAAATTTGTAATTTTAATTGATCACATAATGTTTAATTTAATCATATTCAAAGTGACGTCAAATTGAGTTTGATCGGGAAATAATGTGCGCAAGGATCCCTAGGCGAAAATCAGGTCCTTAAGGCAGTTAATTTAACTTATATTTCCAATACAATTAAGCGGTATGGGCAAGGGGAAGAAATAAAAGTTCTATCAATTACAAATAAGTTGATGTAATTTTTTTTACTTCAATTGCAAACTTACACTTATATTATGTCCAACAATGTGTTGAATACATCTTATCTTACTAATACTTTTGTTATATACAACAATACAACATGATGGCTGAAACTGCCAAAGATATCACACAAATCAATTTTCCAATCGTTCCTTAATGATGGGGATTGTAAGCTCCATCGTCGTACAAAGTTTCACTGTGGTCGTGGACGTACTGGCCTTCATGACCATTGTCGTCAACATCACCATGTGCTACAACAGCAACGGGAACTTGAGATAACACTGGAAGTGAATGAGCTACAACTGGAGCTGAATGAACCACAACTGGAGCGGCATGTGCTACAACCGGTGCGCCATGAGCGGATTTGCCAGTGGCGATAGTTCCAGATGGTCCAGCAATAAGAACATTATCACTTTCGTATGCCGATGAGTGAGCTACTACAGTTGCGGGTGCGGCATTTGCTAAAACTGGAGCGGCATGTGCTAAAACTGGAGCGGCATGTGCTAAAACTGGAGCGGCATGAGCTTCAACTGAGGCGACATGTGCTACAGCTGGAGCGGCAGCTACTACGGGAGCAGCATAAGCGACAATAGGAGCAGCATGAGCGATGACTCCGGGATGTTCTTCATGAACGATCTGTCCACCGGGAGCAACAGCTGAGATAACGCTTCCCTCAGGTCCTACCAAGGTAGTCTTGCTGCTTGGTCCTTGAATAATTTTAGCGGACGGTCCAACAAGGACACCAGCATTGGCGGCGGCCACAAAGGCTACGAAGGCAATGACGGCCTAAAAAGAAATTCTTAGATTAACTGACAGATATTTGAAATATGTAGCAAAATGAGAAGTATATATATTGCGCTAACATGAAACAATATACAATATTAGATATTAAAAACTGAATTCTTTATAAATAAGTAATCTGGTTTATTTAATTATAATAATTATATTGTAAGGTGTATAGTTAGGTTATTATTTTTCAACAATTTTCATTTCAACGGATTGTACTCTATTTGCATTGGCAGAAAAGTATCAAAGCGTCAAAAACCAAGAAGAAAAAAGGACGCGTAAAACTTATCCGCGAAAACAGATTTTCAGCCTTCTATATAAAAATAAGTACCAAATAAAAAATCAAAAACAGTAACTTTCCTTGTAAACCCTCTATCACAGAGGACACAGAGAAATTGTTTGCATTTACATTTTTGAAAAAGAATAGTAAGGCCAAAAAATGTGAACTGCAGCCTATCATTGTGTTGCATATCAGATATAAATCTTAAATGAACTCGAGCTGTCTCATTCAGTGAATATATTCTTTTGCCATGCTAATTACTCAGAAATTTTATTTTCAGATCTGTTTACAAACAATTTTTTTTCTGATATAGAAAATGAAAATGTATATTTTGAGGCGACTATATTTTTGCAGCAATTTTTTCCGAGATAAAAATTAAGAGTTTTTGTATTAAAATGAATTTTTTAACTTAGCGGAAAAATAAGCAAGATATGTAATAATTCATGCAAACTATCCAAAATAATCTACTTACAAAGGAATTCATGGCTCACGATTGTAATTTGTTACTGATCGTTTGATAGGAAGTACCGTACAATACAAACCATTTATACCCAATATGATCACCTTGGTAAGGAGAGGTGGTGCATATCTCCTTGATATTAGAAAAAATTTGTTTGCCATCTTAGTTCAATTATTACATTCATAATATGTTAATTAATATTGATATGAAGGAGTGGCAATTAAATTAACAAAAAAATATTATATATATAATATATATTTTTGTAATGTCTCATACATTGTGTTTCTTGATTATGTTCGTTTTCTCTGAAATAATAATTTGCTTTCATTTCGTCATAAGCTGGCATTATTAGCATATTCTTTTAAATGTAGTCATAGTCGAGTATTATTTGGGATACTTTTTAGTAAACAATATGTAAATTACAGAAACTATCATTAAGTATTTTAAGATAAAAGGTCTATATGAAGCTGCTATAATGCAAATTACAGCGCTAAAATTGAGTTTGGCAGAACATAATATGGATAGAGCCACGAATAAGATCTTGACGAAACGTATTCTGGAATGAAATCGGATGCATGAGGCATTTCGGACCTGGTGTAGAACATTTACGTGAGGGTCAGATATCAGAAAAATCCGCCATAGCTGAAGCCAAGTAGATCAGTATAGAAATGCATATAAGCAATTTGTGAATTCAGTAATTGACTAAATGATGATCATGTTAAGCTTGCATTATTTCTGTTAAATAGCTTAGGTGATGCTATACGCCCTCCGCCATAACACTTGCAGCAATATTTATTACAACATATCGCTCATTAACATGCATCTTTTTGTCAAGAAATACAATAATTCCATTCAATATTTATTACTTATTCATCTAACATTAGTAATATATGCCCAACGTAAATTTAAAAAGTCCTCTTCAAATTTGAATCCCTGGACTACAGCATAAATAATTTTGGCGGGATTTGAAAAAATCTCCTTATCAAGCAGTTCTTACTAGGTTCGCAATAGGTGCCTCCTGGGAGATCATTACTGCTCAATTTATCCCAGAGTGTATGTAGTAACGTAATATATTTTTCTCTATTTTAGCAGAATAATCTATGTCTAACTTCACTCTCTATTATAAATTGTCGGGTAGTTGTATGGCGCTTTACTATTTTGAGAAAAAAAACGCTGCTTGCTTATTACGGTCTATGTGTTCTATATTTTGAAATTACTTGTCACAACTTCGATGTTTAGAATATAGTTTAATCTCAAAATCTCCCATAAAATCTACACAAACTGCTGCTTTTCGCTTGTAAAATGTCCAATTTGTCCTGGCCCAATTTCCCATCTTTAAATCGTTTTAAATGATATTTCAGGCAAATAAATCTTCCTACTTACTACAAAAACTATACGCAATGATATGCTAAAAGAGAAAATTTAGCTCGAAATCTGGCATAAAATTCACGCGAAGCTGCCTCTAATCACCATAAAATTTCCACACTTTCCGATGATGGCCCATCTTTCCAACTTCAAACCGTGTTCAATGAGATTTCTGGCAGTTACATGTAAATAAAAATCTACATATTTTAACCTAAACGTAATGTCAGAATCTTGGAAGATGAATTTTTTTAAATTTCTGATAATGCATCAAAAGTACAGCTACCCATTGAATTCTAAAATTACCGAAATATTGAACTCGATGAGGCATTTCGAAACAGGATTAGATTTACACAATGGTCAGAAAATAACAGAAAGGTACGAAATCTCTGAATGCAAATAGATCAGTGTAGAAATGTATGGAATCAATTTGAGAGTACCAATGTTCAGTAATCCTTTGAATGATGGCCATGTTATATATGACATACAGAGCTTTGTTTAATACTAGAATTTGTTATATACAGGATGATAAACAAACCGCTTAATTTTGTCCGTATCCGCTTGGAGTATCCAGTAGTTTAATTTCATCATTTCTTATGAAGTCCAGCAGTAGCAGTAATCTTTATCTGCAAATAGTTTCTCTATTAAGATAGCTTCAAATGATTCCATATTTTTTAAACCAAATTGCTCACCAGATCTAAATCTAAACAGGCTCTGTATCTGATAGGCTCTCCACGCAATTTTGCGATTGAGCCAAATATGCCTTAGTAAAATGTTGCTCATTAATGAGATACAGGGTGTTAAAGTTTAATTCTCGAAATTGTCATTACTCTGTTGCTCAAGCTGTTTTTGAGATAACGACATGAAAACTGGGAATTGGGGGTATTTGGGGATGGGGAATACGATTATTTTATAGTTTTTCTCAAAATATGTAGAGGGCGCTAGTTTCACCCCATACCCTCGCTATTTCATGCCATAACATTTTTGTTAGTACCGTTCCATTATTTTTTAATAAAAATTATGATAGAGTAATGATTTTTAAGCAAAATAGGTATACTACATCTATTTCGATTAAACAAACCGTTTTCGAAATATTTGAATTTAAACATTTTATTGCACAGTCAAAAAATAGTTAAACACAAAAACTGATATATCATACTTTCATAGCGAATAATGTATTGATCAAGAACAAATACTGAAAAACGTCACTTCAACAAATTTGCAAAATGTCCACCATTCACTTCTATGCATTTCCTTAATCCCTTTACCAAATAGCGCCTTACTTGGGATAAAGTTCCTTGTTTATTCCTGATAACATTGGCAGAATCATACATTTTTTGCAAAATTTGCCCGCGTGTACGGATTTCTTCTGTATACACAAAGATTTAATATAACCCCAAAAGAATAGATCCAAAGGATTAAGATCCGGGCTACGCGGCGGCCATGGAAATTGACTGTCATAACCAAATCATCTGTGAGGCAACCATTCATCTAGAAAATTCGAACTGCAACTGGATAATGTGGTGGAGCACCGTCGTGCATATACCACATGTTTTGTCGTAAATTTAAAGGAACTTCATCGAGAAGATTCCGCAAATCATTTTGTAGAAACTGCAAATATTGATTACCATTAAGCCTTGCGGGCAACTCAAAAGGTCCAATAATAAAATCACCAATTATGCCACACCAAATATTAATAGAAACTTCCTGCTGAAAATTCCGTTCTCTGGTTGTGTGAATTTTCCAGTTCCCACATATGGTTCTTTCGCCAATTAAACACACCTCGTCTGGTGAAGGTCGCCTCGTCCGTGAAAAGGATTTTATTGATAACCGTTGGATCGTGATTGTGATTATAATGCAGAAATTTACAAAACTGAAGCCTAGCTGGTAAATCGGTTGGTAGTAAATGTTGAACGGGTCTAAAATGATATGGGTGAAGTTTTTCACTGTGTAAAATTTCTAAGCCTGATGTTTTTTTCAGAGTAGCATTTTCTAAATATCTGGTACTTATACTTGGATGATCACGCACTCGCACTAAAATATCTTCTTCTTGTTCTACAGATATTGCTTTAGGACGCCAAACATGACTCTGAGCATCAAAAGAACTTGTTTCGACTAGTCGGGCGTATAATCTTTGAAAAATGCTTCGATCCCTGTTAAAATTTACTTGGGCTTAAATGCAAATCATATCTCTCATTTCACTATTAGTATATTCATTATGCTTAGGCATATTAATTACTTGAAGTTGTTTTTATTCCGATTTAAATTAACGTTAAAATA
>MU181949.1:0-14263 GCA_016904865.1 Pissodes strobi
GTACACGTTTCTATATAGGTGCAGTTAGCATAGAGATCGGAAAACACAGGAGGAGGACGGCGGAAGAGATACCCATCTAATTCGGACTTTCAACCAATAATTAGTTTTAAATGGAAAACAAATTAAAAAACATTTCTTTATTCGCCAAAATGAAACGTTTTATTGATTTTTTGGACCTGCATGTGCCCCTCATAATAAGTTTTTTAAAAGAGCATGGTAGGTTGTTATAGATTTTTGGCATAAAGTACATAACAAACCTGCAGCAAAATGAGTTGTTAAATTTAGGAGTGCAAAAATATTCTTTTATATTTATTCGTGTAGAATAAGTGTGTGACATTTTAGGAAAACCAGCTCATTATACAAAATAAGAATGATTTTTTGGTTACTATATCTCTAAGTTAGAAAAATTTATAATACATCTTTCTAATTTTACTGCTTAAAAAAGTGCATGTTCACTCCATTTTAGATTTTCGTCTACTATAATCCCAAATATTTAGTCTTAGAAACTTTTTTAATTGTAATACATTTGCAGTTTTCTATTTTATTACAAGTTAGGGCATGAATTGCTAAATATTGATCTTTAGGCTGATCTGCACCTGATGGAGAGAACGTAATGATGATTGTTTTGTGAAAGTTTATGCCCAATTTACTTAAACCTAGCCCAATACAGTCCCCTGCGGCACCTCCGTTGTAATAGTTGCGCATCCACTTAAATTACTATTTATTTTAACTTTTTGTTTTCTGTCAGTTAAATAATTTTTTATTAAAATCAATGGTTTTATAATCTTTTTAAAATAATTTTATGCTCTAAGGTATCGAAGGCCTTTGACAAATCCAGGAACACTGCTAGAGCCGTTTTGTTGTTGGCGTTGTGAGTACAGATATTTTAATAAGTTCGAATATAGATAGCATTCTCCGTGGATTTATTACTTCGAAATCCAGATTGATTACAATAAAAAACCTTATTTTTTCAAATTAACAAGTCTGTTTGGGACACTTCCCAAACAATTTGGCAAAATTATTTATAACCGATATAGGCCGATAGTTTGTAGGCTGACCTCGATCTCTCGTTTTGAAAATTGGGGTAACTATAGATATTTTCCAATCATCCGGTATCGTGTTTAATACTAAGCATTTATTAAACATAAATAACAAAGGTTTTATAATACATTAATGATTGTTTGGTATTAAGGTTGTTGACTTTTAAGGTGACCAGTCAGATTTTCTGACTTCAGTTTTTGTGTCTTATTGAATCTATACGCACTGGTCCATGCCTCCTTTTCTATGGTTATGTGCAGCGGAGAAAGGTCAAGTCGGGTTTCCAGAGATGCTGTGGGGCAGGTTTTCATAGCCCCTGTTATACCCTGTCAGGCGCGCCTCTGCAACCCGTGTTAGCATTCGCTGTGTTGTTATTTCCATTGTTTTTACCCACCACACTAAGCAGGCGTAGGCTATAATAGGTTTTACAACAGTGTTATGGGACCACCTAATGATGGAGATATTTAGGTCGCATGTTTTACCAAAGAGTCGACAATAGGCCCAAAGCGCTGCCGTTACTTTTTTGATGGTTCTTTCCAGCTGTGAGTACCAGGTTAGTTTCTGGTCAAGAACGATGCCAAGATACTTAATCTTTTGTAGGTTCTACCATTGTCCCTCCCAAAGTGGATGCTTTAAGGTTCAGCTTCCTTCTTTTTGTGAAGGGTATCATATTGCTTGGGTTGACATTTAGTCTTTCCTGTGTACACCATGTACTGACAAAGCTGAGTGCACTTTGCTACGTTCTGAGAGAACGTTGTCATGCTTGCCTCTTAATAACCTTGGACTTCAAAGCCTCCTTCAGTCAGTCTTACCAGTAGATCCTCAACAACCAGAGACCAAAGCATGGGCGATAGAATCCCCCCTTGAGGACATCCCTCTATTACTTTGACTGTGACGGCTGTTTCTCCAATGGTTGCGGTGACTTCACGGCTGGTTAGCATGAATTTTATCCATTCTGAAGTGGTTGGTTTCACTACTCTGGGGATTGTGGTGCGCTGGATCGATTCATATGAGATGTTGTCAAATGCACCCTCTATGTCTAGAAATGAACAGAGCGCCACTTCTTTTTCAGCCAGTGCGTTTTCTATATCGCGAACGAGATTTTGAAGAGCATGGGTGGCAAATTTCGATGGGTGGTATGCGAATTGTTTTGCATTAGATAGGAACTTTCTTTTTGACGTGACTATCGATAATCTTTTCCATTTCAAGAAAGAAGAAGGTTAGGCTAAAAAGAGAAAAATAACACACTATTGTGTTATGAATTTTAAGTCACGCCTTTTTTTCTAGAAACATACAAGTTTTGTTTATAAATTTATACAATTTATTTACTTAAATTAACAATAATATTAAATGAGAATGGAATGCAGTTTGAAGATACCGAAATTGTAAAACCTTGCATGGTTCCAGTACTTGAACTAGGGTTTCTTGTATTAAAAAATCACTGTTTATCGTTAACAAATCAGTAAATAACTTAAGCCGGCACAAGTACACTACGAAAGTACTTGAAGTACAAGTATCAAGTAAATATATTTTAAAAAATTACTTGAAGTATAAGTACAAGTTTTTTTAAATTATACTTCAATTATCAAGTAAACTTGAAATTTATTTCAATTTCATCAAGTAATTTACTTCAAGTAAAAAACAAGTACTTCAAGTAAAGTGGCATTACTTGTAGTATAATTAGTACTTCAAGTATTTAAAATCTATTTAAAAAAAGACAATTTAAGTATTTTTTTAGTTATTAACATTAATTATCTGCTCCCCATACTGGCATCTTTTCAAGCTTTATCTGTTATTTATTTATAATTTTTCAACTTCAAAAATAAAGTAATAAAGGTACTTAGTAATGTTTTATACTTTTCCTTATATAATACCGATTCGTGTGAAATCTTGTAATGCATATTTTTATAACCTAGTTGTAAATAAGTCTGTTCATGAAACTTTGAATATAAGAATCGAGAAATACAACTTAAAAATGAAAAGCGGATTTCTGAAAAACAAAATACAGCGCAATGCCATTTAAAAATTAGAAGGTTAAAATACAATAATTCCTTAATTGAGATGCCTATAAATATTACAAAAATAAAATTTGCAAAAATCATTTAAAGAAAGTTAAGCAACATATATTATTATAATCATTATTACGCTATTACACATGCAGAATACATGGAATGCACTAAAAACTTTGAAAATATACTATAATAGAGGATTTGAAAATATAACATCGCAGATCGCAGTACCTATTTTTAACCGCACTTGAAAAACATTAAGAATAGTTATTTATGCAACAAGTGTGTAAAGTGAGTCTTTTTTATGAATGGGAATATTGTCGCCTGAGCCGTAGGGGAATGTGCCAATCCCATGAATAAAAAAAGGGTACATTACACATGAGTAGCATACAAAATTTTATCTACTGCCGAAAAATATATAAAAAAACAAAAATATTATTAAATTGCTTTATGCACTAGTGCGTAAAAAATTAATTTTACGCACTAGTGCGTAAAATATATTATTTTAAGCACTGCCCTAAATGTCAAAAAATATGTCAGATTTCCTAATAACTTATTTTACGCACTGTACATTAAAAAGGCCTATTTTACGAATCTTAGAGAGTGCGTAAAGTGAGTACCTTACGCACACGCACTGTAGTAGAAAAAATAAACCTGGAACATAAAATATGAGACTATTTTGTTTACATAAAAATAAAAACTGTCTAAATATCCTAACCTGGAACATGGATTATTATACCATTATAGTATATATAACACTATTTTGTTTGATAAATCAACCTATTATTATCAGAAAATATATACTTGGATTATTTTTGATTCCACTAAAAAACAACCTTGAATATAAAATAATAAAAATATTTTGTTTACTTAAAACTATTGAATAGATTTCGGAATATGCCAGAGTCATAGTCAGAGTTAGAGTAGGTTATTTTTGAACAACTCTTAAAAACCTAACTTTGGTGTGGTCTTCTATCTGCTACAGTTTTTGTTTGACATCCTGTACATACAAAAAATGTTGCTATAAAAACTTTTCATTACACTCTACTACTTGTGTACCAAACATTTTGTTTTGAAACGTTACCCATAAAGGTGAGAGGGGTGTCAAAATAATAGTGAAAAAAAACTGTACAAGGTACTAACTAAAAATAATTCTTCTATTACAGGATATTTTTTAAGAGAATTGATTTCTATATCTGAATCGTTTAGATACTGTAAAATATCTAGTTCGGCTATTTCTTTAAACTTGATCCAGAACTAGAATTAGAAAGGGCACATTTCAGTTCAAAAAACTCATCGATTTCGGGCTTTTTTACTTTATCACACACCTTTGGTACTTTTGCGGAATAGTTATTTTTGTCCGAGACTTCAAGCACTAATTTTGGGTACCATTTCATTTAGATCTGCTGCTGTATAAAATGTCTGAAAATTTTTCACCCACCTTAATTTAAATGTGGGAATACAAAAAGTTGCCACAATAGCATCTTTTGCATCGGGGCGGGGGTAGAAAATTCAAAAAAAATTGCAAAATGTTTAAGCAGTCCATCTTGCCATGCTTGTACCAAAATTTTCGTACTACTGGTGGTAAATTCATTTGATTGCAATCTCTCAAATTTTTTTAAGAGAGAACCTAAAGTTGGCAATAAATATCCAAAGTAAGTCGATCTTTCTTCTTGCAACACATCTAAAGCATTAGCAAGGGGCTTTAAAATTTGGCAGTAATCGATGAGATAAAGAATTTCGCTTTCTTTGAGCATTTGGCTTTCTATATTGAGTTGTCGGAGAAGTTCGCCAAGATTTTCTTTCTCCCTTAAAATTTGCGACAGAGCATCATAAAATCATAAAACGAATTCCACCTGGTAGCACCAGGATAACTTAACGTGTGCCCTAATAAATATTTTATGATTTCAGAAGTTTTTAGGCGTCCGGCCATTTTCCATTTAGCTATACCATTTGTGTGTTTGGTTCTAAATTTTGTATTTTTTTCATAGCATTGTTAACGTCCGTGGTTGCAATTAAATTAAGTCTGTGGCTAGCACATCTCACATGATTTGGTAGTTCAATGGAAGAGCACAGCTTGGTATTTCAATCAATTCAACATCGTGATTTTTCTATATCGTCTTCTGGTTCTTCTGGTTCTAGTGTATCTACTTCCTCTAATTGAAAAAATGACACATGCACGCCAAATTCTTTAAAGGCTTTGACAAAATTCGATCCATTATCCGTGACGGTGGTAACAACTTTCCCTGGTTTGAGGTTAAATTTAGTATGAATATCCTCGAAGAATTCAGCTATTTTGTCATACGTATGACTTCCTTTGAATCTCCTACAGGACAACGCTACCGAACACCTCTCAAATTTTTCATCTAACCAATGATAAGTAAGACCAAAGAAACTTCTACGTTTAGAAGACCATATTATTATATCGGCAATTGTGCATACGTAATTAACTTGATCAAAATCGTTTTTAATTCTAGCCATTATTTCTGTACACATTTTGTCGATTTTTATCATCGCGGTATTTCATGTAAATAAATTGACACCCATGCCATCAAAATGATTCACAAAGGATGGATTATCTATGATAGACACTGCAGACATTGTAACTCTTGCTTCAAAGACCTTTTGGTCTATTTTTACTACTGTGTTTCTTGAAAAACTGTCTATGATTCGTTTCTGTTTTTTTTTTGATCATGTTTCTTCGGTGGTCAAATTAGTCAAAGTACTACTACTACTACTAGTCGATCCTTCTTGAGTATCTTGCAATAGTCTTTTGTATACTTTATATGCTTTGTAGGATTGCATGGCATTAATATTTCCATGCACATTCTTCAGGTGTTTTAAAAAATTTGTTGATACTCCGAAAGCACCTTTTATTGTTATCTTTGTAGGAAGACACAACTGACAATCTGCTTGTATTTTATTATCTTCATCGAAACGCGTAATTTTAAAAAGTTTACCGTCAATATAAGGACATTTTTTATACTTTTAATTTAATATCGCTTCGTAGACTTTGTACTGAATGCTGCGATGGCGAGGTACAAGTTGTGCTAGTAGAACCAGTTTTAGACAACGTTTACCTACTCTCGGACTCGGAAGTACTCGTAGATGACTTTTGAAGTTCTAGGGATCTGACATTAAAATAATCTCTAATATTCTGTTTTTTTTTTTAATTTTCTCTCTCTCTCTCTCTCTTCTCTCCTCTCTCTCTCTCTCTCTCTCTCTCTCTCTCTCTCTGGAGATACGTCGGGTCCTCGTGATCCTAAATATCCATAAAATCAATCGCAGATACAGATAATGTGTAGTCATCACTTTTACTTTCTCTAGCGTCAGCCATTTTATCTGGAAAAGAAATAATTACCACGTTTTTACAATAACTCTCAAAAAGTTACACACATTCACACACATTTTTTTATTGTTAATTTGAAAAAAAAATTCTGTAAAAAGCGCGTATTGAAAAAAATAAGTTTGACTTGAAGTCAAGAAATTTAGGATTTAATATAAGTATACGAAGAACCCAAAAAAAAATGCAACTGCATACTGTGCCGTCGCCGATTTTTACTTGAATTACATGCAAGTACTTCTAAAATCAAGTAAAAACCCAAGTATTTTGAAGCGGATATTTCAAGTACAAGCACAAGTATATAACAAAAAAAGTACTTCAAGTAAAATACTTGCAGTACCTATATGTACTTAAAGTAAAATTTCAATTAATTTACTTCAAGTATTGACAGCTCTAATGATAGTGGTGGTTATTATTAAATAAAATGCACATCAATGTTTTGTAGTAACATAAAAATACCTTAAATATTTGTGAATTCCCAACAATGATACCAACCCCTTTTAAAATAAATTGCTAGCAAAAAGGTAACATTCTCTTGAGATATAGTATATTGTGTAACTAGTAGGAAAAGCAAAACATTCCTGGACGATTGTGGTAATAACAGCAACAAAGGCGTCCTGCAATGTGCTTTTCCTATGTGTTGCACATACTATTTTTTATCCGATCGTAATTAATTAGAATACGTACTTATAAAAATAGAGGCAAATATTACTCTAAATAAAAAAAGTGTTTTAAATTTAAACTCAACATAATATCAAGTTTTGAATCGTGCGAATAACTACGGAAACTACAGCTAAATGTTACTTTTGATAAACGTCAGATCTGACAAATAAGGCGTTTGAATAATGCTATATATCCGTCCTAGGACGGAAATGTTATATTCCATTACAATTATTGCCCATTCCAGTACAGTTATTGCATGTCGCTAAGCAACGAATACAATATACTGGAATGAAAGGTATAGTTTTCGTCTGATCGGATAAAAACATAGTTCTCCGCTGTTGGATAAAATTTTGTATATCATTCATGTGTTTTGTCATATCGGGAAAATAAACACTTTTCAGCATGACTTATTTGTAACATTACACACTAATACCATAAATAACTTTAAAACCAAAAGTGTCAGTGGATAAATAAAGAGCTGAATATTCAACTGTCAATTGAAAGAGATCATTATGCATTTATTTATGTACATTCTATATGTAAATTTATGTATTTTTTGCTAAAATAAATATTATTTCATTCAAATATATCATTTAATCATATGAAGTTTAATAACAATTATTGTCAGAACGATCAGTGGTTATTTGGTTAATTGATGGGGTGAGTCCTTTAGGAAGCATTTTATACAGAGATTAAAAATGTGTTTTTACTGAAGATGCGCAACTTAAACAAAAATAACTTTAGCGAACATTTTGCTTATTCAATCGGTGCTATTATCTTATTATCTAGTAATGCATTATTAGCGGATTTGTTAGCAAATACACGTGAAAGTGGTTAACCTGAAGTACTAAACCTCCAGTTACTCGTGAACTTTTTAGGGGAAATATATACCTATTAAACACAAAATATCCTGTAGTTTTGCATAAAGATCTCAAAACTATTCTGACGGTTAGGTTTCAAACATATTATCTTTACGATAAAGGGTCTGATCTCCGGGACAAATAGGTTATGTAAGCCTCGAAATGAAAGGCTACGAAGTTAAACTATTCCAAGCCAAGAAGCTCAATTTAATTATTGTAATATATCTTTCACAGAGTTAGCAACGACCCCTTAATATTTAATCAACAACGAGTGAACTGGGCACAAATTTCAACATTGCAAGATGACCTCAAAAGGACCCTAGCAGTTGCATAATTTTAGTTATTTGATATTTACTGCTGCTTTGTGCCAAAACACAAAGAGATATTTGATTGGATCGAAGCTATGTATTTTAAAAGCTTTTTTATATCTTACCGTGAGGCATGTTAAAACTGAACATAGAAATCAATATGAAAATAAAAACGCCACTCAACTTTCGGAAAAATATTGTTTTCAATGCCGTTTGGACTGCACTGGCTTATAAAAACTGTGACGAGGTCAAATTCCTAATGATTTTCTAATAATATCTTAACGGATTGTTAGATCTAATTAATACTGAATACCATACAGGCTCTTATCAAAAAACATGTTTTTTTCTAATTTTTTTAAATACCCTGTATGATGATCTGCTGCAAATTAAAAGTCTTGGCGAATTCTTGTAATCGGATCGAACGGTATATCCATCGCTGACAGGTCTGCTTTGATGTTGTCCCTCCATCGCATACGTGATCTTCCTGGAGGCCGCTTTCCTGTTGGCACTTTTTCCCAGACCAGTAATTTGGGAGTCTGTGCACATGACTCGGCCATCTGAGGCACTGGGACTTTATTTCTTGTAAAATATCAGTGTCGTTGTAAATTGTTCGTCTTGTTGTATTGGTTTGCACTCGGGTCAAAGGACGGACCAAAAATCTTCCTTAACACCTTCCGCTCAAATTTTCTGAGCTTTTCTTTATTGGCTTTTGTCAAAATCCATGTCTCACATCAATAATATGTGAGTAGCGGTTTAATGATTGTTTTGTATGTTTTGATCTTGGAAGCTCTTGTCAGGGATTTTGACTAGAATAGGTTATTTAAGGAATACATACATCTGTTGGCTGACTGTATTCTTCCCTTTATCTCCTCCGTGATATAATTGTCTTCAGTGATCGTTGCCCCTAGGTATTTATTTCTCTTATTTCCATATGAGTAGGATAAGCTTATGTATTTCCTCGTGTAGAGAATTTCCTCGATATATAATTAATTTGGGAAACTTTATTATTAACTTAAATCAAATAAAATGTAAGAAAGTCGCGTGTAACACAGTACGTGTTATAGAAGTGAATACTTCTTTACCGATTCTCTTTGGAATATGTAGTATATTGCGGTTGCTATTCTAGAGCATTTGAAGTTTTATTGATTAGTTTCTATGTACTAATAGTGTCAGGTTATTCAGAGAGATTGAGAGTTTCTTAGCAAAACACAAATTTGAGTATTTACTTCAGGATATATTCCACATCAAACCATCATAGCCGTGCATCAAAACTTTCTACCTGTACAAACTTACCATCATTGCATCTAAAATTAGGCAATCTACAAACTCATCGTCGCCCATCCTCTTAATGCAAACAGAACCCAGACTCATCGGAAAATAACACTTTGGACCACTGATGCTCATCCTAATGAAGTCTTTCTCGAGCAAAATTACCGTCGAAGCCTTGGTACTTTCGGTGGAACTCTTGAATTAATGCAAACTTCCCTTGTTCTTTTAGAAGAACATCATTTTAAAATTGCGCCCTTTATGCTTGGAGGGTTATGCACCTATCATCTAAATTATATGATGTAGCTTTTGGGCGACCATACCCTTCTTGTATACTGTCCAGTTTTTGAGAATTTCGTATTTGTCCTTTGTCAGTTCCTTCTGGAACTGCTATAATATTTGTAACATAAGAAGCACTATTTCTATTTCTACCAACTCGACAATTTGTGCGACTTGATCTCAACTAATTTGTTCTGGCTTTGTAAATTTATTTAAATTAACTTATCTTCATTTATGTCTTTAGTCACAGCTCTTTGAGCTTTATTACTATGACACTAATCTAAATGTTCAAAGCAGTTTACTTTTTCATTAAAGTAGTGTTATTTTCTAATGTTTATTTGTGATTCAATACATTTTTCGTTTTTGTGAATTTTTCAATTCTTCTATATTTTCTTGAATAGCTGAATATCGTAAATTCCAAATAGAAACACCTTATCCTAAGTTGTTTGAAAATTTAAAACCATACGGCGGTAAACACTAAACTGCTGTTTATTTGAAACGCACACGAAACATTTCTAATCTTATTTCTTAATGTACGTACCTTTATAATTAAAAAAAAAAACAGTTTTTAATGCGGATTTTAAGATATTAGGACACATTTCATGGTCTATCGATTAGGCTACCAGGTAATTTTATTATTCATATTTTTTATGTACAAGATCGCAAACAAATACCTACACATTTAAGTCCCGAAAATTCACAGACATTACTGTTTTCTTTTTATTTGTTTTATTTAAATGATTCTAAGTAAAATATAACAATTAATCGGGAATTTTTGATCCTTTAGATTTTGTTCGAAATATGGATAAAGAATAGAAATTGGCTTTTTGCATATTAACTGGAACTCTTTATTGAACGTCACTTGAAACCCTGTTAACTAATATTCTCTTATGTGGACATAACTACACTGTTAAGTGAAAAATTGAAATCTATATATACATATACACATATACATATATTAGATAATGTTAATAAGTGAAAACTAATTTTCGAAAAAAAATCATGCTTTATTAACATTTTGTATTTGAGCCCCTCTGTATATTGAAGAATTGTTTTCCTCTGAAAAGTGTACAGTTGTGGTTACCAAAAGCTCTTAGCCAATATGGAAACAACACACTTTTTATTGTTGAAAAGCGATATTTGGGACATTTTAATATTCCAATTTGAAACAGTTGCAAGATTTTCATTTAATAACTTTTATGCAGGTCATATTTCAGAATAATATTAAATTTTTCACATTGTACTTTTCAGGTTAAATTTCAGTGTGTGCACTTCATATCTTGATATACTTTTTAACCTTGTCGAAAGAGGAATTTGTCAGCAAAAGTAAAATGAGAATAAATATTTTATGCAGAAACCTGAGCTAGAGGCAATTAAGGACGGATATATAAAACTTAATTTTCTGATGCAAAATATGCATCCAGTAGCTTCATCTCTTTGTAAAATTACATAAAGCATTTTTACCGCTGCCGCGAAGTTAACGAAAATAAGAATTTGCATAATTAAACCATTTGTCCGATTTTTCCACACATAACTCAACGCCATGGCAGAAAGAGTCCCGCGTGGCCACTGAGAAAAATGGAAATTAACTAAAACCTAATTTGAAATTTAAAATTAAATTAAAACCACGCTGATTTATGTTAAAATATTCGCAAAGACTTAACATCGCCTGAAATGCATATACAATTAATATAAACCGCAAGAGTTGACTCGATGTTTGGTGTACCAAAAGGTGTTACGAATTTTGTTTATTGAATTCAGGTAGTATGTCTACCAAATCGATTTATTGACTTTCTGTTATTAAATTACTTTTTCTTCCCCATATTTTAATTGATTTTCGAGTCAGTTACCACTCACCTCATGAGATTCATTATAGTAAGAGTACTTATAAAAGTTCAGTTATCGGATACTATTCGGGGTGTATTTTCATCACCTAAATTCGTCAGATGATATCAGTGTCCAATACACCTCCAGGAAATAAGAACTAAAGAAAAAAACGAAAAATCTAAAATATTTCATTTATTATCCGACTGTAAAAAACATTTCGGCTCAATATAAACATTAGATAAACAAATGAATAGCTTCTAATTTAATTTGCAACCCCGTATTTATTCGTGATTGGTGGCAATTGGCGCCAAAATAAAAATAGTGGTAATTTTTGATCGACATGAGATATCAACAAAACTGAAAAAATAATTATTAAGGTTTGAGGATTTTATAATTTCGCAATGACATTATCGCTGCGGGCTGTCGCGCTCCATCTGCCTGTTTTATCCAGCTCCGATCTCGCTCTGACGTGTGTAGATTTCGGCGCCTCGCGATCCCAGAGGCACATTGAAATGGAAAATGTGTTGTTTATAAAATATAATATATTATATATACTTTACCAGTCCGAAATGACATAAATAATGAGTCTATAAGTAACAGGTGCATTATTTTATCTAATATCCAACGCATGCTACATATAGAATACATACACATTATTCAATTCATGTTGAATACTATATAATCACACTCTTACAGTTTTGCATATTTCTGGCAGTTCTCCTAAGTATATTTTATTGTATTTGATATCATGGTGTTCAGTTTTTTAGTGGCAATCGTAAGTGACATAATTTACAGTATTTTCCACCCTGAGGAACCCAGAATTAAGGGTAAACTATTTAACCCAAAATCCATTGTTAAGTACAATAATCCTGCCACAAAAAACCTTGCAAGCACAATACAATTCCAGTGGGTCATTCTCCAAAAAGTTTTAATTTTATGTTGGAGACGGGCACAAGACGGAAAATTTAATCGACTGCTGGTCCAGGGATGCCAAGTTGTGTTCGTAATGGCAGATTGTTATAAATGCAAGAATCAGTGTGTATCAAAGGATGACAAAATGGTGTTATTTGAATCCCTGCGATATTTGTTTGCAGTATATTTGTGCTGATTGTGCTGGAATTTCGGCATCTGAGGTAAGAGTCCTTATTTTGAAAGTTAGGGTGCTATTTCACATCTGCCCAGATTGTCGCAAGAATCTATTCAATAATGTCTTGAAACAATCTAGACGAATTGACTCCCTGGAAGAGGAAGTGAAATTGCTTAAAAATGGCCCTGGAAACCTAAAGCAAAAAGTAAGATCTATTGAAAACAGCATTAAACACTCTCAACATCTACAGCCAAGATAAGTGAGCAGACTGATAAAATTGAGTTGATTGAGCGACATGGTTCGAATGATAAACCCTCAAATAAGCCATGTGAGAAGATAAGGTCAAAAAGTGTTGCTGATTATGATGCATCGTTAATACATACACTGAACAACCAATTAAAGAATATGTCACTTTCAATTGAGAAACAGTTGTTGAATACTAAGAATGCAGTAACTATCAAGAACTTGTTTGACACCTTTACCAGCACCATCAATGGGAGGAAAACTGGTACCACTTGTAAACAGAGCCCAGCGGACGTTTGTAAAAAACCTATTACAGAGAAACAGGTTGCAAATGTCATTTTGCAAGCTGAAATGCAATCTGAACTTAACAATTACATTCATTT
This sequence comes from Pissodes strobi, assembly GCA_016904865.1. Taxonomy (NCBI): domain Eukaryota; kingdom Metazoa; phylum Arthropoda; class Insecta; order Coleoptera; family Curculionidae; genus Pissodes; species Pissodes strobi. The sequence continues at coordinate 13,307 of MU181949.1, forward strand.
TGAGAATAACAAGGATCTTTTGGCTCCAAGCTCTGCTCCTGTTATTGCTGGATCCGTTGCTAAAAGGACTAATGTCGTTAAGGGCTCTAATAAAAACATTATTGAGATATCTGCTGCTGAAGACTGTAGATCTATCTATATTGGTAACTTAAGTCCAACCTGTAATGAGGATCAACTTAAACAGTTTCTTGCTTCCAATAGTGTTGTTGTGTTATCATGCTATGAACTTTCTTCAGCAAAGTTATATGGCGACAAGCTGAGCTCAAGTTTCAAGGTGTCAGTGCCAACCAGATATGAAACAGCTGTTTTTAATAGTGATTTATGGCCAGAGAATGTCATAGTTAAATCCTTTGTTACTCGAAACAAGCCTGCGTGGTCTTCTGGGAGCCGTGGAGGTCGACAAAATTTTTATCGAAGGCCTCGCAGTGTTCATCAAGCAAGGTAAATCAAGAGGGCGGGGATATCAATATGTACTACCAGAATGTTAGCCGACTCAGAACTAGCTATTCTGTATGTTCTTATGATGTCATTGTTTTTACAGAAACTTGGTTAAATCTGGATTTTTCAGATTCTGAACTTGGTCTACATAATGGTATTATTTTTAGAAAGGATTGGGACAGTTCAGCTACTGGAAAATCTAGAGGTGGTGGGGTACTTATAGCTGTAAAAAAGAGCCTAAAAGTTCATGCTATTTCTGTTAATTTCAATTCAGCCCATCATGATGAAATTTGGGTATGCATATCTGAGGATGGTGTTAAATGTTTATATATATGTGCTGTGTATTTTCCTCCTAATTCTAAGGTGACTGAGTATGAATGTCACTGTGATTTTGTAGAGCTTGTAAGTGAAGACTGTGATATGCTATATATATTGGGAGATTATAATTTGCCACACCTTCATTTTGTTGATAAAGAAAATTTAAACACTGGTATGAATGTCAATTGCACACAGGCCGAT
>MU181949.1:19263-44888 GCA_016904865.1 Pissodes strobi
TATTTTGCAAGTGTTTATGAAGATCCCAAAGATTCAGTAGCAGGTATCCCTAATGATTTTGGATTTAATTTTAATGCCTATGAGTTCAGTATTGGAATCTCAGAAATATTTGAGAAACTATCTTCAATGGATATTTCAAAGGGACCTGGTCCCGATAATATACCGGGTACTTTTCTGAGAGGGTGTGCCTTTGCATTGTCACGACTACTATGGATTTTATTTAACAAATCGCTCTGTGAAGGTTGTTTCCCACAAACATGGAAAGTATCCTATGTGGTTCCAATATTTAAAAATTGTGGGAATAAGGGACATGTGGAGAATTATAGACCCATATGCTTAATGTCACTGATACCAAGAATTTTTGAGTCTTTTGTATCTGAATTTATGACTCACAAGTTTAGGAATATCATAGTCACCCAACAGCATGGATTTTTGGATGGCAGATCGATTTCATCTAATCTACTTGTTTATGTGGAGAATATTGTTGAAACGTTGGAATCAGGTTTTGCTTTGGACTCAGTATATGCCGATTTTGCTATGGCGTTTGACAAGGTCAACATCAGCATATTGGTCAAAAAACTTAGTGCATATGGTATTCAGGGTGTACTGCTGAAATGGATTAGCTCGTACCTAACTAAAAGAAAATAGTGAGGATTAAGTGCTTTCTTTCTAAGCCTGTAGATGTAACTTCTGGTGTTCCTCAAGCAGTTCATTTTGCCCCCATTTTGTTCAGCATTTTTATGAATGATGTTGTGTCTTCATTTCAGTATTGTAGTTTTCTTATGTATGCTGATGATATTAAAATTTTCTTACCAATTCACCAAACTGATTCTATCTTTCCATCTTGAAACTTTAGGCTGATCTGGATGGGTTTTATCAGTGGTGTTGTGGCAATGAAATGCAACTTAATATCTCACAATGTAAATATATTCAGTTTTCTAGGTTGAAAAATAAGACTACAAATAGATATTATTTTAATAACATTTATATTGAGCAAGTTCAGACTATAGGGGATCTTGGAATAATTTTTGACTGTGGGTTTACTTTTTATCATTACATTGAGGTTTGCAGGAACAAGGCTATGAGGATGTTAGGATTTATAAAGCGCAACACAAGGGATTTTAATAATATTTCAGTTATTAAAACGTTATATGTGTCATTGGTGCGACCACATTTGAAGAACTGCTCCACTGTGTGGTCACCCTATTTTGGATCTTATCAGAATATGCTTGATGGAGTTCAATGGAAGTTTTTAAGGTATATTGCCTATAAATTAAATATCCCAGTTGAAAATGTTGACTATGATAAACTGGAAAAGATGTTTAACATAGGTTCTCTGAAATCCAGAAGAGGTGCTGCTGATGTCATTTTTACATTTAAACTTGTAAATGGGCTATGTGATTATCCTGACCTTTTGATTAAGTTAAATTTTTTGGTACCATCAAGATATTTACGTGTACATAGGTGCTTTGAATTACATCAGCATAGGACATTATATGGTCAGAATAATGGTATCAATAGGCTTATGATGAATTGCAACATGTGTATGACAGATTTTTTTAACACGACCTTATACAATTTAAAAAAATCTCTCCTATAGTTAGTGTCCATAGTATCATCCACATTTTATACTTTTTTGATGCATGCAATTTTTATGTATGTTTTTTTTTTTATTTTTTTATAAGTAGCATAATTAGCTTAAAATTTTATTAGTATTAAGTCTAGGTTATAGTTTCATTGTATAAAGACTATGAACTCTGTAACCGATTAGGTGTAACCCGTTAATTTGAGTAAATAAATTATTTATATTATTTTAGACAGATAAAATAGCAAATAACACATTAGTGAGTTATAAGCATAACCCCCATGTGTTTTAGTAAAATTCCTAAAACCTAATCGCCTTATAGAAGAAAAAATTTAGAAATTACGATTATAATTATTTATTTGTTTAATTTCACATTTAATATTAAATAAAGAAGAAGTCAATTGCCAATTTGCCACTTTATAAAAGCTTTACACTATAACGATTACTCCTTGATTTTTTTTTATATCTCGTAGGGGAGAGCCCCGTACCTTGGGACGGCATGTACCTTGAGACAGAAGTCTTAAAGCGACATCTGTCCGCCTGTTGAGAAAACACTGTGAAAGAATGGAAACCTAACTAGGTCGGTACGAAGTTATCTGTAATTACAATACTGAATGTCAATATGGCTGGCAAATACAGCACATATTAAGTTCGTATGCTGTAAAAGTAAATATTTGGTGCCTAGCATTGAGTGTTAAAAGATCAAACGTAAGTAAATTTTTGTATTTTTTTTTTAAGTTCATAAACTGGTATACCTTTTGTAAGAATCGCTTAATTAAAACATAAAGGAAGCCCGTGATTTTTTTCAAAACAGCATGTATTTATAATTGTGTGTGTTCCGGTACCTTGGGACACCATTAGTACTGTACAGGATGTCCGGTTATAAATGTAACCCCCCTTTAACTTTTTTATTTGCCCTCGTATAAAAAAATGTTAAATACAAAAGTTGTAAGGATTTTTATACAGTTTTCTGCGGTGTAGCTAGAAAAACAATTGAACATCAAAATTCTACTGTACAGATTAAATTAATGTTTTTTTTTTAATGGGACACCCTGTATATTCTTTTGTATATCGATGAAGCTCTTTAAGGCGAGTTCAGTAATATAAGGTTTGTTGGGTCTCGCTATAATAGTTACCACGTAAATTGCAAGAAGGTCGGGTATCTGATTATTACTGAACCCCTCTCCTAAATTATTTATTTGGTGAGCTAGAAAAAAATTCTTCCTTCAGAAGCCTTTCTGATGTTCAATTGTTTTTCTAGTAACACCGCAGAAAAGTTTCTGAAGGAACCTACAATTTTTGTATACAACATTTTTTTCTAGCTCACCAAATAAAGAATTTAGGAGAGGGATTCAGTAATAATCAGATACCCGACATTCTTGCAATTTACGTGGTAACTATTATAGCTAGACCCAACAAACCTTATATTACTGAACTCGTCTTAAAGAGCTCTACCGATATCCGGAAGAATATACAGGGCGTCCCATTAAAAAAATATTAATTTAATTTGCACAGTAGAATTTCGATGTTCAATTGTTTTTCTAGTAACACCGCAGAAAACTATGTGAAGATCCTTACAACTTTTGTACTTAACATTTTTTTATACGAGAGTAAATAAAAATGTTAAAGGGGTGATACATTTATAACCGGACACCCTGTACCTTGGGACAACTGTTCTTTCCTATTGTTCCAAGGTGCAAGACAATATGTTTTGTTGCAGATGCCGCGAAGTAAGCAAGGGATCAAAAGAAATCCAGTTGACAAAAATTCTGTTCAAGCTGCAGCATATCTAGTACTTAATGAAGAGTGGTCTTCAGACAAGCCGCCCAGGAATGCGTTATATTAAAATCTATGTTGGCTCGCCATTTACAACATCATAAATCATCTGAAAGGGAAGAGTTTCAATATGTTGCTAAAATGATGTTCGTAGAGTTTTTAGTGATCAAGATGAAGAACAATAAATTAAAAACTTACCTCAGTTCAATTGCATTATGGTTTGTCAAGGAAAATCTTTAGAGTATTGGCTTTGGATTTTGCTCAAGTTAACAATAAGCCGCATCCTGAAAAATGGAAATCAGAGGGAATGGCTGGAAAAAACTGGTATTACGAATTTATGGGTCGCCAAAAAGATGCGCTCTCATTACGAAAACCTTAACCCACCAGTCTTGCCCGATCAACAAGTTTCAATCGCCACAATGTTGGTGTTGGTGTGCTAGGTCGCACCCCAACTTCTCCCCGGAATATATCTACAACATTGATGAAACTAGCCTTTCTACTGTGCATACCCCTGTTAACGTCATTGCAGCTAAAGGCTCGAAACAAGTAGGCCACATGACATCGGGGGAAAGGGGAGTCAATATTAGCATGATTGCCGCAATCAATGCAATAGAAAAACAGCGTGCCGCCTTCATTCGTTTTTCCGCAAGAACAGTTTAACGACAATATGCTAAAAGGTGCACCTCCAGATAGCAAAGGTTTTGCTCACATTAGTGGTTGGTCCAACACAGAAACATTTATTTTATAAATGAAACATTTTATTGAGCACGTAAGACCATCTCAAGAAAAAAGCCACATTTCTATTGAATGCCTTAACCTTGCCAAGGAATTTAGAATAGTTTTACTAACATTTCCACCACACACCAGTCACAAACTACAGCCTTTGGACAGAGGAGTGTTTGGACCGCTAAAAAATACTATAATTCCGCCTGCGGTGAGTACGTTGCAAAACTGCAGCAAACCGATGACAATTTATGAAGTTGCGGAGTGCGTTGGCAAAGCCTATCCCCTTGCATTTACCCCGCAAAATATGTCGGGATTTGGAGCGTGTGGTATAGTTCCCATCAATGAAAATATTTTTTCTGAACACGAATTCCTTAGTTGTTCTGTTACTGACCAGCCACCGCCCACGCCAGAATCATCAGCTTTTGCACCTTCTAACAGTGCTAAACAAGCACTTAGTGAATTGCAAGCATAGCCATCCACGTCCACTATTTCTCCTCAACTTATAAGGCCTTTTCCTAAAGCTCCATTGCGAAAAAGAAAGATAGGTGGTCCGAAACCGGGTAAGTGCAGGATATTGACAGATATTCCGGAGAAGAACGAAATAGAAGAAACGTTACATGAATCTGCAACCGCGACCAGAAAGTCTAAGGCCAAACAGGTGAAAAGACAAGTTTTGAAAGAAGATACTAGCACTTCAGAATCTGACGACAGCCTTCCTGAAAGTTCGGACTCTACCAACGATATTGATGATGAGGTTTTTGAAGAACCTGAAGACGTAGTAGTGAAATCTGACATCAAAAAGGGTGATTTTGTCCTCGTTAAGATCCCTGGAAAAAAGAAAGAACACTTCTATTTAGCAGAAATGCTAAACAACTTTTCACATTCAACCGAAATACCTTATGAAATTGTGTTTGATGACATTGTTAAAAAATTGCCAGAACCAATTCCGGTGGTAGCCACTGCTCGTCAAGGGAGATGTCTCCCTTTACCAGTAAATGGAAGCATATCATATTGAATAACACCTAGATGATTAGAGTTTTTTTTTACAAAAAAGTGTGTGTTTAAGGCATTTTATGTTCAAAGCATTTGAATAAAGTTCTAAGTTCGTAAGTATCGCTTTTTTTACAATTTATTAAAAGTTACCATCTACAAACACTTTTTGTGCATTTTAAAGCTATGCACATCTAAAGTAAAAATGGTGAGAAGAACGCTTTCGGTAATAGTAAGTTTATAATCTAAGCAATATTTTCAAAAACATGCATTTTCTAAAAAGTGTCCCAAAGTACGGGACTCTCCCCTATCGTTCAGGTTACCGCGATGTTAAAATTGAAAGAAGGACAGTTGGGGAGCTACAAGTAGTCATTTCAGTAAACATTATTAATATGTGTAGGAACATTTTTCTGATAGTAATGTAGCAAATAAAATGTTCTAAATTCTTCGTTTTATAGTTTTACCACGTGGGGGTGTGTTGAACACTACTATCTCCAGACGATTTTTTGGCATCGAAATACACCCCAAATAGTATCCGAAAATGTACTCCATAAATTTTTACCTAACAATGTACAGCAAACATGATTTCTAGGCAATAGTTTTAAGCCTGCAAACTTTAATATTAATGTGCAAATCGGGGTTTTATTAAGATACAGCCTTGTTTTTAACCAATATAATTTTAACATCACATTATTATTTGGTCAATATTAAAAATTGCCATGACCAAGGTAGATTTAAGAAAGTTCATAGTTTCTACTTAGCGAATTTTAAAAATTAAAGTATTTGTTTTTCATAATTATGACTGATGTAGAGAAATAGATTGCAACTCACATTTAATGGCTATTAAGGCGCTCGAATTCATTACGACACTCGCCTATCGCGTATTTTAATTCTAGGACATGTGTGTCTTAATAGCTCTCATTAACCGCTAATTTCGTAATATACAAATTTTCTATTCCTATAATATAATTTATTTATTAATCATTTACTACCTGCTCTTTAATGAGATTCATTAAGACACAGATTTTTCATTAAAGAACAAGTTTTTAATGGGACATAAAAGCAATATTCGGTCAATATCAAACATTCTCAAAAACATAACAATTTTAAAATTCATACGATTATCAGTTTTGACTGTTTATAGTAAGCATTTACTTAGAAAATTTTTAAAATTAAATTAAATTAAAATTATGACTGGTCGTAGAGTTTGTGCGTCTCACACTTAACTGCTATTAAGACACACGCATTAATTACGACATTGGCCTACGGCTCGGGTCGAAATTTTCATACTCATGACTTAATAGCTATTATTAAATTATGCTCTTTCCATAATATACTATTTTGGTACGTGTTAAAGAGGCAATTTCTAACACTCTCTGTAGCCTTAATAATGTTACTTTAAAGGGCCCTAATATGATCTGCTTTGAGCCACTAGTGTTAAAAGGGAAATGTCAAATTTCAGAAGTTAGTTGCCACGACCTGAAAGCGTGACGCCACGCCTTGGTTGGCATGTGGGTTATGTAGCTCAAATGCGAGATCGACCTACGCTAGGTGAGAAGAGATAATAAAGAAGGCAAACAACAATGACAAGTTCTATGGTTCAAAGAATTGATAAATTCACACTGTATCCGATTACAAAGGTGCGCATGTCTTTTCGAGTGAAGTATACTTTTGAATTATTTATAGGTATTTTTTCGCTATTTAATAATATAGTTTTTTAAGAGTTGTCATATATTTATATATTATCATATAATATTTTCCAACTTCAAGTCCAAACTTAAGTCAGGGTGATATTTACTTAGTAGTTTATACAATTTAGTATAGTTCACAGTATTTTATTTAAACTTACTTATCTTAAGCAATTTCATATTGCATTCTGGACTTTATGCAATAAATCCAACTTAGCTCGATTGGTTGTACCTTTTAATGGATCGATGTAACCATGGCTTTCTTCTCTACTCTTTAATTTCTCAAGTTTCAAGCAGAAAAAGGAAGCGTTTTAGGAAACTAGCAGAATATTTAAAATTTTCTGTAAACAAAGCTAGCAATAGTTGTCACGTGTTGTTGACAAACTATCTTTTTATCTATTTTGTATGTGATGCTATTTAAAAAAATATCTGCATTTATTTTACAATTTTTCAACTGTCTTATTGCTTTTATGTTTATGTTTTGTGGAAAAAATAATGTGTTGTATTTGAGATAAAAGTCTTTTAAAGAGCATTCAACAAAATCTAACCTAAAATTTCACATACGTACCTTTTAATACTCATATCATAATAATATATTATACAATAAGTGTTTAAGACAAAGATTATGACACGAATATGAGAATGATAAGACGGGGTGAGTTTTGTAATAAATGCTAGTGTCTTAATAGCCATTAAATGTGAGTTGTAAATGTGGTTTTTTTTACGAAGGCGACGAGTCATATTATGACTGGTTTCAAAATTTTCTAGGTAAATAGTAACAGATTTAAAATTTGCCAACATTGAGGAGTGAACCAGAGCCTCTCCAACAAATTTGATTTACGTAACGGTCTAAACAAAGGCTACGCCCTATCACCCATAATTTTTAATATTGTCTTAGAAAAAGTCATCAGAACAGCCGAGATCAAAACCGAACTACTAACCACTAAAGGACCCAAACTCCTACTAGCTTACGCGGATGACATTGACCTCATCGGAGACACTGTATTAACGGTAAAGGATATTTTTAATAAAATCGAGAAGTCAGCAGGAGTTGTGGGGCTCAAGGTCAATGAAGATAAGACGAAATACATGTGCGTAAACCGAATGGGACGCAGGGATAGAATAGGACAAAACGTGACAGTGAACAGCTGCAACTTTGAAAGAGTGGAACGTTTTAAATACCTTGGATCTACAGTCACGGCCGGTAATGACGTCACAGAAGAAATCAAGGGCAGTCCGCAAATCGCTGCCTATATGCATTAAAAAATCTGATTCAATCTAAAACCCTGACAAAGAAAATCCAAAGTCACTATATATAAAGCTATTATCAGACCAATAATAGCGTATGGGGGCGAAACATGGACAATAACCAAGGCCAACGAAGAAAAACTGCGACGCTTCGAACGCAAAATCCTCAGGAAGATTTATGGCCCCCTCCGCAATGCAAGAACCGACCAGTACCGCATTAGAACCAACGCTGAATTAGCAAAACTGTGCAGCGACAGGACATCATCCAAGAAAACAAAGCTCACCGTTTAAGATGGGCAGGCCACTTACAACGGCTTGACGATCAAAGGCTTGTGAGATTGATATGGGAAGAGGTTCCAACAGGAAAGAGACCACGCGGACGTCCCAGATTGCGATTGAGAGACAACATCAGATCAGACCTCCGCAAAATGAACATCCCCTTCGACCGTCTACTGATGGAAGATCGTCCTTCTGGAAAACAGTTGACCAGTCAGCCAAGACTCACCCTGGGTTGTAGCGCTAAATGATGATGATGATGAACATTGAAAGTTGATAGTAACTATTAACTGAATAAGTTTTAAAAATTAAACTCTTTATTTCTCATTATTAAGACTGGTCGTAGAAGTGTGCAACTCACATTAATTTAATTGTTATTAAGACACTGTAATGTGATATGGCACTCACCTACGGCTCATGTTGTAATCTTTATATTCGTGGTTTATTGGCTATCACTAAATGCTCGTTACGTAGAATAATATTATCTTATATATAGCAGTGATAATAGGCTTCCCTTTGTTTGCTTTTTAAAATAAAATTTCTCAAATTCGGGTGAAGTTGTCGCGTATAATATTCTTTTAGCTTGACTTATTACTACAATTTGTTCAAGATCATTTTAATAAGAATTCAAGCACAGAAGGAATCCGGTAAAAAATTACACGTAAAATTACTTTGAAACAAATGGACTTTTTTGCGACTTGAAATAGATATCAAAGTTGTATAAAGAAAATAAAAATTAGCACAATAATTTAAAGCATTAATTTAAAAAGTTTTTAGAATATGATTAAATAACACATCTTTATAACGATAAACCTTTGGAGTTTCGCCCAAAAACATGGTTCAGCCCTTGCTTTTCTTTTCAAAATTGATTGTTCTTTTCGTCGATATGTTGCTCGTTTCCACTGACAGAAGTGTTTCATCTAATATATAATAATTTATTTGAAATCGTTTAGTTTGTTCAGTGTATTAATACGCTACCAATTTAACGTAACCTAATTCATTCTATATTATGGCGACCTCACTTTATCGAACCTTTTGACTTGATGCAAAACAAAGCTAGGTTTGAGCTTAAGGAAGAACCGTGTAATATTTTATTATAAGATAAAATCAGTAATAGTTTTACAAAAACTACCATGTTTAATATTTATCACAAGATAAGATTTATGTGACAGGACTTTAGTTACTTCATTTTAAATTAAATGCTTTCAATCAAAATTAGATAAATTCTCTACCTACATCAATCCGTAACGGCATTCACGTTTACGTCATCTCAAGGAAACCTGCAACATGCTGCGCCCCGTGTCAATCAAGGCTCTGTATTTCCAACTGCGATATGAACACGCTTAGAATATTTCATGATGTGTAAACGTCGAACAAATAGATAGGACTGTCTTTACGAGCGTTCGATTTGGATATGTTATATGACAGATAAATGCAGTTAATGACACATAAATCCGTAGATATAAATTTTATTAACAAATTTATCAGAAGCCGACAAATAGGCCATCTAGAAACATATTCAGATGATCTCGTGGTTCAAGATTTATACTGATGTTAAATCATAGTAACGCATAAGTTAGATAACAAGCCACATCGATTGAGTGAAAAATCTCATTCACTTAAACTGATTAATTCTGAATTTCATATCAAAATACTCGTTTACTTGCGCTATGTTATTTAAGAGGTTACGTCACAACTTCGAGACCGCCCATCACATGGAGTGCATTATATGGTTAAGGTCACAGTCCATGGTTCTTATGTCATATGAGGTTTGTTCTAGCATGAAATTTCGGGCGGTTTGAAGTTGGTTTAGTGGATTGACCACCTGCGCATGTTCGCTCCGATACCTAGTTGCAAACCGTTTGAGATTTTCATCTGCTAAAACACTTATTTCAGGTGCCATTTCGTTGCGTAAATTTTGTTTATGTTTTATTTTTTTTTATATTCAGCAATATCATAAAAAATCAAACTCGTCAGCTAACTCGAAAGTGGTCAATAAATTCCTTACCAATGTAGAGAGGTACAGTAACCTCAAGGTAGCCTTAATTTTTTGATCTCTGTTGGCTGTGAAAAAGCATGTCTAAAAGTTCATCATCACTGGAATCTGAATCAGAATCCCAAATTTGAACTTTAGCTTAAAGATTCTGATATCATTTTGGCCCTTTCTACCTTTAGTTAGATTTTTTTGTAGAAACAATAAAAAAGAACTACAATACCTGTATTTCAAACCTAAACACTTAATAGCCTGAAAATATGCCGTTTGCCGTTATGTTAAAAAGCAATACGAAATTTAACACAAAACACTGCAACAAGCTAGTTTCTTTATAACCAAACCACTGTCTTTAATGTAGATTAAATCACCAAACATATAAAATTAAAACCAAACAAATCAACCATCTAGATGGATTGGCGTGGTAACATGGAAACAATTAGTAACTTTTGCGCATGTCATAAACTGAAAATCCTTGCGAATTCCTCTGGACTACTTTTACGGTTTTCAGCTAGTTTGCAAACTGAACCTTGTTGTCACTAGAACATCTGACTCGAATTCCGGATTTATTTTGCTAGAACGAGTATACTACTATGCGCAAACTCCGGATGATTTTATATCGTTGCAATCGCTGCTGGAACAAACCTATTGTGTTCATTAGCTGATAAAATCTCTCATCTTTTTTGGACATGCGCGTACGGCTTGTTCGCGTGAATCAAAAAATAAATGTCTAGTTGATATAAATGCAGCTCCAGAGCTATATTATAATATATTGATACACTTTTGAGTTGAGGCCCTTATTAAACCTCAGTTGCTCGAGTGGAATACTGGAATACAAACTTGGACCCAATCTGCAAAGGTCGTTTCTATCTTAATCCCGCGCCAAGCTAGTCTTTAAGTTTCGTTTGTTCAAAGTTTGTTCGAAGTCCAGTTGTTTGGTTCATTTTAAAATATAAATAAGTGAAAAAGTTATCAACTAGAATACATTGGTATCCGTGTGACCGCTGAAATACTGTGTTTGCCCGTTGTTTTGGTGCGTTTATATTAGATATTTTTATTTGCGCTTTGTAGGTTAAGAGTAACTGCTGCGGTGAATGCAGTTCTCTACTGCAGAACAGCGCACCCAGCTTCTGCATGGCTAATTTTGTGATGTTAGCAACGTGGTCATTCCAGGACATATTGCTGTTGACAGAGACACCTGAGCCAAATTTCTGTCGCCCCAAGCTTAAAATTTCTCCAGATCTTGATCAATTATTATTGTAATCTAGTCCTGGCTTAGATGATAATACTCAGTCGTTGGTAAAGGTTTTTCTGTTCCGAATTGGGAGACAAGGGTACTGTCATCTACAAAACCGTAAACAGGCTTATTGGTCTTGGTCAGCAGTTAGGAGATGAGTAACAATGTTGGTGAAAATATTGCGTTTTGAGGTACTTCCGAATTAGTGGTGAATGTGTATGAGATGTGACCATCGACTGCAACCTGCTGAAATCCTTTCATAAGGAAGGCAATGATGTGTTACATGTCAAGTAATCGATTAATGAAATGGAAGAGAAAACGCAGAAGGTATTCAATGTTTCAATATTTTTTACTGATTATATTATCGAAATTGCATCTAATTCAACAAACACATTCATAGATTAAATAAGGTCTAAATTTCGATGCAAATGGGATGGACAACCGGGCGATATATGTGAGATCAAAGCAAAAATGCTTTGCGTGTTAGACTTTTTGGGAATTTTCAAATTAGAAAGACTGAATATCGGAGATCTTTGAAGAACAGATGACACTGGGATTGGCGCAATGACACATATTTATACATAAATACTCGTCGAAACAAATGTTGAGTGTGTAAGAAAATCTAGTATACTTGGATCAGATTTGACTTATTGCTTCTTGGGGTAGGCGCCCTTTCAGACAGTATAATCTAATAAAACATGCAGAATATGGATCAAGATTTTGCCTTCGTAGATCCGAATAATATGTATATCCTCAATATGGAAGCATATCTAGGAACTCAGCCGAATGAATCAACCAGCTTCCCGAATAGCACTTCAGAAGAAGTAATATTATCAAATGGATAACTGGGTTTCAAGTGTACCTCTAGCACTTGATCTAAAGAATGATTATAAACTTACAATCTGAGGAAAAATAAGAGATAAATTCCTCTAGAACTGGCAAGTTGTATTCAAAGACAACCTGATAGTAGTTAGTTTCCTTTTAATAAAAATTGCACCCTGGTTTCTTTTGTCTCCAAAAAGAAAAAAATTGTTCTGTTATTATGCACCACACATTCAGATGACGAACTTGACTAAAATATTAATAAACCTATCGTGATAATAGATTCCAATAACACTAAATATGGTGTTGACTTAAACCTGGGTTCTTACAATGCTTCAAGGAACAATAAAAGAATATGACTTCTTAGTTCTTTGACTTGATGAACGTCGGGGGAATAAATGGACTTTTTATATTAGTTTGATCATTTCAATGAAATGGGACTTTTTACGAAACTTAGCTTCAGAGTTGAGCAATTAAGTAAAAGACGACAAGAGAAAGATGTCGTCTATTTCACAATATTCAGATACCAACATGCTCAAACCAACAGTCCAATGTATGGCAATACCCAAAACGCAAATGGAGAAATGGAAGGTGGAGACTTGAAGAACTCGAAACCAAGAACTATCCATTAGAACACTAAACTATTAATCATAAGTCTATTAAAAAAAAAACACTAAGTTTCATTTAAGTTAATTCGAGTATACACCAGAAGTATGATATTTATATCAATTACAATATTTCTGGTTCAACTATAAAGATTGAACATGTGCAACATTGGTTATAAGAGAATGTGGAATAACGAGCTCAAGTAAAGTAGTAATTAAAAAAGCATAAACGAAATAACATTGACAAAAGTAATTAATAGTTCAAATAATATATAAATCCAAATATTAATACATATACAATGTAGACAGAACCGTATCATTTTGATTTAAAAACAACGACAATAGCAATATTAGCTTTTGGATATTATTTAACAATTTATAATATTTAGTAGCTTTCCGAGAAAATTCAATTAATGTTTAAATCTCTTCGCCATAAAGAAAACATGATTATGTACATAATTTGGAATTTGGATGGTTAGATGGTCCTAGATAAAATATATATATTCTCATAATTATGGACTTCCATAATTTCAGTTCTGTAATGCCAGGCATGAAATCACAAATATTTTCTTGATTCCGCAGCTCAATGATTGCTGAAATAAGATATATGCTTGAGTAATAATTTTATTATATTCAGCACTACTTATTATTCCTGGCCTTTGAATTTCACAATGAAATAGAGAAAATACGTACTAGCCTGGATATTTCTTAACACTTAGCAGGTATTTACAATCTTTCTGCTAATCTGAAGTGATTATTATGAAGCTTACGTCCTAAAATATATTTTTAATACCTCACTTCTCAAACCAAATTTTAGAATTTATTCAATTCTGTTATAATATAATAAAACCTATCTCCGGATGTCATTTCGTGTAAGTCCTTCGTGCACAGCCAGATGAGAGATGCCAAATGTCCGAGCTCAATGATGCGAATCGGAGATCGATTTATTTTTTATACACCGGAATTATCTGAAGAAAATGAATTGTTATAAGAACTAGGCACATACATACCTACATACGTTTCCATCTTGATTTGGGAATATTTTTTAATACTCTGGTAATTTTGTTTGTATAAATATTTCAAATGGCTTGGAATGTTTCAACAAGACCAGGAAATCAATGTTATAAAAAAGAATTATTTACAGTTACAGGCTAGAAGACAAGATCCTACATTTTAATTAGCACTGCTTGTAGTTTAAACTAATCAGTAATGATATACACATGGAAACATTTATTGTTTCAAATAATTTTATCCCAAATCGAGTAAACAGGTATGGTTCTTTCTACTATATTTCAGCTCCATGCCGGGCTCTTATCTGTATATTTAATCAGCTTTAAACAGATCCAAGACCGTTTCAGACAACCTTTCCTTAGAATAGTATTATCTTTTCACCTGTCTTTGACCTGAATTAGGGTATTAGCTGTCCCTACTCATATTCATTAAGCAGCCCTGCAACTTTTGTCTATTAAGCCACCGTTTATTTATTGCTAAAATCATTTCCCAGAAATGGAGTTATTCCACCTTCTTATTCTATTTATAAATACTGATCATAAAGAGCTATATTTAGTTAGCGATTTGTTGACAGCATTTAAAATATGTCTAGAAAAGTTATGACAATTTGAACGATTCAATATTCGCACACACCTAAAATAAGCTAGACATTAAAAATTTAACCCTCCATTGAGTGAGGGTAGATGGTTCATTCTAGTTCCCTACGTCTCCGGCGCGTTCTATCAGAATTCTATATATCTTTAGTATGATTTAGGCAGCAAATGCTGCTTTGATAGGTCTAATACAAGTCTGTAAGAAGCTTAGAAAAGCTTTTGACAGCTGTGTATTGGCTTGAATCAGACCTTTTCATTTATTCAAACATTAATGTTCATTATCCGACATTTTCAACATTGCTCTCTTAAGTCGTCCTTAGTGTTTTAAAATGATGGCTCTGGTTCATAGACCTTTTAGATTTTAAGTAATTGGGAAATCGAAAATAATTCCAGAAAAGATTGGATTTGAGGCCGACAGAGTCGAGAGATTTAAATTTTATGATCTATAAGTAACTCTTTATTTTACAACCATTATCAAACTATAGATCTCAAAACTTGCTAACGAATCTGAGGCATATTATAGGGCTGCCGAGCCTTTTCAAGATTGCTTTATAAGTGTAAGATAATTTCCAGATATTTTACTTGCCTTGAAAGTAAATTTTTGCAACGTTTTGATGCCTTAAGATCTAGGTCCTATGACCTATGACGGACGAACGCGGCGTCACGGCGACTACAGCTAAAGAAAAAAGCAAACATGTTTGCCGAAATGTTTTCATCGCACTCTACCTTAAATGTACCCCAAGGCAAGGATTTCCCCATAATATCCAACATCAACACTACCATGGCAGACGTTAAGTTTCACCACCGCGATAGTCGTAAAATCCTCAAAGAGCTAAATACGCAAAGTGCATCTGGACCGGATGAAATAACTGCCATCGTGTTAAAGAACTGCGCCAATGAACTAACACCTATTTTTTAAATTCTTTTCTCCATCTTACCGAAAGGGGTTTACCGATCTTCTTGGAAAGTAACTAGGGTACAACCTGTTCCAAGAAAAGGCAAGAAAACCACTCCATCAAACTATCGTCCAATTGCCATGCTTCCAATAATCGCTAAAGTCATGGAACTTGTATTCAATCAGCAACTACTTAAGTACCTCGAGACAAACATAATAATTAGCGATGACCAATACGCCTTTTAACCCAAACAGAGATCGGCATGAGATATATTGGCCTATATCACACATATATTATGGATTAGGGCAATTGAGAACTACCGAGAATCTCGAACTATTGCGTTAGATATTTCGAAGGAATTCGACAGAGTTTGGATTGGAAACAAAATTTTTGACTTTAACAATCAGCCGTCTCCCCTCTAAGAAACCTCTCAACCAAGCCAACAGGCTACTACTGACACCTAAGGTATGTAATTTTTTAAATAATATATTTACATCCACTCTATCGAAGGCTTTGCTAAAAGCAGTATATATAGTATCTATTTGATAATGGTCTTCGACTGCTTTTATAATTTGGTGTTGGTATACTAACAAGTTACTGATGGTAGACTTTCCCTTTACAAAGCCGTGTTGGGTTGGTGAGAGTAGACTCGAGAGCAAGGGAGATATTTTTGATGTTACTAGTGAATCCAACATTTTAGGTATAACAGATACCTTACAAATTGCCCCATAATTTGCAATATTGGTCCTATCCCCAGTTTTAAATATTGGCCTAACAAAGCTTACTTTCCACATATCTGGGAAAACAGAAGTGGACATTGACAAATTGACTAACATACATAATGGATGGACTAGGATACATTTAGTATTTTTTATAAAAGAAATTGGTACCTCATCAGGGCCACATGGCAAATTCACATTTAGCTCCTCCATACAGTTAAATACCTCAATTATATCAAACTGACAACTAGGTATATACGCAGTTTTTGCATAGGTGAAAGTCACAATACTAGGATCATGCTGAACATATGCCTCTGAGAAATGCTGAGCAAAAAGATTCACAATGGCCTGTGGGAAGTCACTTTTCTGTTCTCCATAAGACATGCCTTTTTGGTAGCTCATAATTGCCTCTCTTAGAGTTAATGTAATTCCGAAACTTTCTTTGATTGGACATTGTTTTCCAGATTCGACATATATTGCGAGTGATAATCTTGAGCCATCAACCTATATTTTGCTCCATGTTGAGCAAATTTCGAATAGTCATTCGCTGAAAGAGACCCTTGAAAGTATTTATGAGCAATTTTCTTTAAAAAAATGTTAGACTTTAATTCATTTGAGAACCAAGTAGTAAATTTAAATTTTTTTGCTCTTCTCTTTGGCACAAATAACTCAATCGCGCTATAAACTATAAAATAAAAGCTATCTACGCAAGCATTAATCTCATTATTTAGGAATATTCCATTCCAGTCTACATAGGATAAAAACGAATTAATTCCGACAATATCAGCCAATTTATAATTGTAATAGACATAATCATACTGCATATTATCCGTAACAGGATTCATATTAAAACTAAATACTAATGCAGGATGATGCATGTCACAGCCAAGTGAAGGAAA
Organism: Pissodes strobi; assembly: GCA_016904865.1. Classification (NCBI taxonomy): domain Eukaryota; kingdom Metazoa; phylum Arthropoda; class Insecta; order Coleoptera; family Curculionidae; genus Pissodes; species Pissodes strobi. Next base: position 36,325 of record MU181949.1, read on the forward strand.
ATCAGCGGCAGATACATTACAAACTCCTGCGTTGCTGAAAATTAAGTCAAGAAAAGTACCATTGGCATTAGCAATTGAATTGACCTACTTCAAACTATAAAAAGCCATACATTGAGACACACAAGTAACCTGCTGATTACATATACCCTGTGGAGTTGCCCCAAGTTCATCATTTATCCACACCACACCAGGAAGATTATAGTCACCACACAGGAAAATTCCAGTAGTATCAGCGACATCATCCTGAAGCACATGGGACACTGACATACAGTAATCTTCGTAAACCTCAACTGGCGAAGCGGGAGGAATGTAAACATTGCCAATTATATATTTTTTAGATCCTTGAACATTTATAGATACAAAAAGATGTTCAACAGTATTAAAAGGCGATTTCAATTGACTTGCCGACAAAGTATTTTTTATGGCAATTAGAACCCCACCACCTCTGGTATTTGTACTTGTATCAATAGAACGGTTACACCTAAATATCTGATAGTTATCTATAGTTATGAACACCCTAAAGCTGCTGAACTCCATTCAGAAGAGATCTGTGCGTCTCGGCGATGCGCTGTTTCGGAGTTGACCCGGGATTTGGGTAGTCTGGAATACTGCAGACATGTGGCCGAGATTTCCCTGTTTTATAGATATTTTCACGGCAAATGTTCCCAAGATTTGGCCCGCCCTCAGCAGCACCTGTCAGACAGTCACGACGGATGGCTAGGGCGCACCCGTTTGTCGTACAACTGGAAACCCCTAGAACGTCACTTTACAAAAACTTCTTTATCAGGTGCACTGCATCACTGTGGAACTCACTCCTAGGACATCTGTTTCCCCCTAATTACAACTGTTTGGGAACCGTGTCGATCAACATCTTCGTACACACACACCGCTCGCCGAGTGCCATAGGATCTTCCTTTAGTGTGTGTGCCACTGCTATAAAAAAGGCTCTAGCAAACGGATAATAGGATGCATGATGTAGGGTACAAAAACATAATATTTGAGGTTGACTCTTCTAATTCATTTCCCTTAATAATTTCAGCTAAAATGTCTAAAGGTATGCCTAAAGCTATAAACTCTTCATATCCAGTTTACTTTCTAATTTGTATGATTTACTCACTGGAAGCCCGTTCATAGAAACCTAATGTACAAAGCCGTATACATGAAAGGTGTCAGGCACTCGATCTCTATCAATTTGGATCGAAGGTTTCATATTTGGACTTGGCTTTCGCTCTGTGCCTCGCAAATCTGACAGAATAATTGATGTCGACTGGCGCGTAATTGTTCGTACACGGAGTTGGATCATCACGACGGTGACGTGTATAAATGGGAAAGTACATTTATCGTATATGTTCTATATGTTTTGGCAGTGGTCCTTTATGGAATTATTATACTAATATCATTCTTAAATACGTTAGTTAGGAATATTAATGCATTAAAAATAATAGTGCATACCTATTTGCTGGCATTGAGTAGGCGATTGGTAATGAATAAGCAGCAGAGTTACGAGAATTGTGCTCAATATGGAATAAAATTGTCGTACTTTTCAGTCAGGGCCAGGGTAAGTAGTCAACCTATTTTTTGATTCTGCCACTGCCCTTGCTACAGTACAAGAGTGATTTGCTATCTAATGCAGGTATAGTTATAGATCTAAACCTATAGATGGATAGCACTATAGCAGATCGAAATGTGAAGTCTGAAAACACTTTGTCTTAATATAAGCCGGCTAAACCTCGAAAATGTGGGTCTGCTATTATTTCAGTTACTTGCTTTCAACATGTCCTCTTCCCAATTTCAGTTCTTTGAAAACTTGGTCCATGTCGGGGGGAGATGGTAATGGGTAGAAACCTCAGATTACTCCTACTGGAGACTTTAAATGTATGCCTTAAATATAATATAATTGAAGTAAACTTGAATATCTCCGAAATACTGTGTACATACTAGCAATATTTGTCTAACATTGTAATAAATATCCGAATTAATATTAGCAATGTGCTACATGGAAATAGTATGTAAAGAGATGTTAGATAAAAAAAAGGTACAGGCTTTTGTGATAGATGTATTTATTTGTTAATACGTCCTCATGAACCTTTGCTTAATCATATAATATTGTTCGTTTATAAAACCGATTATTTTAACTTTAGTGCGTGATCGATGCTCCGTCACGAAATTACGGAGTTTCGCATGGAGATCCAGATGTATGGTGCCAGACACTCGATCTCAATCAATTTCGATTGAACTTCCTATATTTGGAGTTTGCTTCAGCGCTGTAACAAATGCCGACTGATTAATTGATCATGTGAAACGGGCAGATGAATGGGTATAATTGTGTGCGCATTGAGCTGGATTAGAGACCCCTCTGTATTTCTGCTGGAACTATATTTGTCTTTTACGTTTAATGGTATTAAAAAGCGCTAATTTATTTGTTCGAGGTCGAATGTTTTGTGGTATACAGAGGGCATAGGAATATGCAGATATCGTGTAAATAATCAGTTTGTTATTATAAAATAATGGTTCTAGTTTGACTTGAAATATATAGTCTTGGTCGATTTTTTATTTTGAATACTATTTGGATCAAAGTTATTTAAACAAAAAAAATGCAGTTTTTTAAATAGTGTGTGAATAATCAATTTTCAATGCCAATGTTTGCTACCAATAACTTAAGCATTCGTAGATGTTCTTCGGTAACTATTGAAAATGCAATTTTATTATTAATATTGTAAACTAAAATAATATCATACAGTGAAAAGTTTGAACTTAACTTTGAATAACAATTATAAATTGTTGTTAATTAAAGTATAAAATGTTGTGATTAACCTTGTTGACAATTTAAAACAATACTCGAATTAGAGGTCAAAGTTTGGTACAAAAAGCCGGCAGACTTTGATCCCCACTGCGAACTACCGAAAGGGAAACGTCCCTCTGGCAGATCAAAGCTCTCACTTTAAAAAAAACCTATCAGTGCGAACTACCGAAAGGGAAAAGCCACTCTAATCAGGCATGTTTAAAAAAGACCTATCAGTGCGAACTACCGAAAGGGAAAAGCCACTCTGATCAGGCACGCCTTAAATGTGAATCAGTGAAAATTACTAACGCCATAAGGCAAAGTTCTGTTTAAATTAACTACATATAAAAAGTAAACTACGTAACTAAATATTCAGCCAGATCAAAGAATCTATGCGCCCGTCAGTCTAATTGTAACAGCTCTTCAGGCTAGCGCCCCCTCTCTCGCGCTTGCTGCTGTCAGTGGTAGAGGACGCCGTTTCGACCCCCGTACATAGGACACATGACCAAGGGCTCGTCGAGGAGATACGCTTTTTCCAGATAGACCTCTGATCCAGCTAAAAATAACATTTTGCATCTATCCGAGCCGTCTATATTTTTTATAACCGTGATGACCCAAGAGATTGTTTTCTGTAACAATTTTCTTTGAGATTTTTTGGAAATTATAACAATTCGCCTTGTTGACCATTTGGTGTAAGCACCAGTATTATATAGCCATCTTCTTTTAAATAAATCTTACAACTAAGGTCAAGCATAATACGGAATCTGCACATTTAGTCATCACATATTATCAATACAGAAGAACAAAACATGCTTCTAAGACAGTTTGAACCATAAGAAGAGTAAGAAAAATCAGTACATACATGGAATGAACCAATGGACCAGCACATCACCAAGGAATAATCATAGTAATAGAGAAAAATGAAACTAGAAACGGTTAGTTAATATATGTGAATAATAAAGTATAAATGGAGAAATGAAACTTTAGTAAAGTTATATGAGCGTTGCGAGTGAGGAGAAACTAGGAGAAATAAGTAAAAAGAAGTTTAAAGGGAAACTAGGTAGAAGACGAGCTAATGAGAAAACATATAGGCATAGACTACATGAAAAACGGACTTAGCTAGTGATGAATATCTTATCGAGAAAATCACAACAGTTAAGCCCCTCTGGCAGATCAAAGCTCTCACTCTAAAAAATACCTATCAGTGCGAACTACCGGAAGGAAAAAGCCACTCTGATCAGGCACGTTTAAAAAAAAACTATCAGTGCGAACTACCGAAAGTGAAAAGCCACGCTGATCAGGCGCGCCTTAAAAGTGAATCAGTGAAAATTACTAACGTCATAAGACAAAGTTCTGTTTAAATTAACTACATATAAAAATTAAACTACGTAACTAAATACTCAGTCAGATCAAATAATCTATCCGCCCGTCAGTCTAATTGTACCAGCCCTTCAGGCTTGCTCCCCCTCTTTCCCGCTGCTGTTCGTGGTTAATATTTTCGCGAGGAATATCCCGAGGGACTTACGAGATATGCATTCCTGAATATTTTGGTAATACTTACAACCTTCTATATTCAACCTGAAGTTAATAAACCAAGCCTTTTTTTACACCGAGTGTTTCTATTCATCTCTCCCAACTACCTATATCTGAGCTCCGTCTTCTGAAAGAGCACAGCGCAACTACTGCAACGAAGTCAGTTCCATAGGCAACAAGCGGTAGGAGCGAATATGTAACAATATATTTAATACCATAATATTTTCAAATAGTTTGTGATTAACCTATTTTCAATGTGAATCTTTAATCTAGTAACCTGGGAATTATTGTCACTTCTCAGACATTAACTGGAATATCATTTATTATTGGAGTTTTTAATTAAGTGTGAAAATTTAACCTGAGTGTTGTTGGGACCAAAGACATATAAACAACAATACACGGAGCAGGTCATTCGTAAATTACCGAATGTTTACATACATGCCGACATTAGAAATATAAAGATGAAGAGGGGATAATGTAAAGAATGAAAATAATGAAGATGGCGGCCGAAGCACGCCAAATATTTTATTCACGTACGCCTACAACGACGCGCCTGCGTCATGTTTCTCCCGGCATCGGCAGGGCAGCATAGGCGTAACATTTTAGGGGTCACCTGTTTAAAATCAGGTAACACTGAAATAAGCCTGCAGTCAAGCAGAAAATAATAAGCCATTACAGAAATTAAAATAACTAGACATAAAAGAATAATTTATTAATATTGAAATATGCATATAACTGCAAAAATAAATTTTAAGATACAGTTCGGGAACAAACCATTTGATTAGAGGAATGATTACAGATTGATTTTAGGGTGTCGCTGGCCGCCGTGTCGGTCTAATTGGGAATAACACCAATTATATAAAGAAACAAAGGAAAAAACAAATTTCATTCATTACGAAACAAAATTAATTTCGTTTACCTCATCATGAATTCTTATCTTGAAGTGTTGTCTCAACAGGAGTTTTATTAATTCAGGCCAGTGGCCAGCGATACACGATTCTTAAAAATAGTGCTTGCCAAAATAGTCATATATGGCACTTGGCAATTTCCTTATGGTATTTATTATTATTATTTCTTTTATAGCAATTGCACACACAATAAAGGGAGATCCTATGGCATGCGACGAGCGGTGTGTGTGTGAAGATGTTGATTGACACGGTTTTTGAATAGTTGAAGGTTGTAATTAGGGGGAAACAGATGTCCTGGGAGTGAGCTTCACAGTGCAGTAGTGCGCCAACAGCAAAGGAGTAAAGCGATGTTCTAGGTATTTCCAGTTGTACGACGAACTGGTGTGCTCTTGGCGTCTGTCGTGACTGTTTGACAGGCGTTGCCAGGGGCGGGATGAGGCGGGCCAGATTCTGGGAACATTTGTCGTGAAAATATCTGTAAAACAGAGACATATAGGCTATTTGCCTGCTGTGTCCCAGACTATTCAGATTCCGAGTTGCCGACGAGATGCACAACTCTCTTCTGAATGGAATCCAGCAGCTTTAGGGTGTGCTTTGGTGCGACACCCTAGATGTGTGAGCAATATTGCTAGGATTTCATCAAAATGTGTGAAATGGTTTTGAAGGTAGACCCTAAATTTGTTTTGTCCTACGATTATTATAGCCATTGTAATTTTTTAATGTTTCATCATAAACGATTCAGTCACTGAAAAATATGGGACTAAAAATCCAAATCCTATCGATGATTATGATCGATGATTAACATTTTTCCCATATGAATTAAATTTTTGCTATAGTTATTGTGTGTGATGGCAAATTCAGTTTAGATTATCATTCTCTTAACCGAAAAGTACTGAATATACTTAGTGTGTAAGCGTTTATGCTATTTTGTTTTGCTTTATAATTTCTATATTTATTTGTTTTCAATGTTTAATTATCTGGTTTAATTTTTCCATCTTTAAACTTCTGTTATAAATAGGGTGATTCTGAAATAAGTACCAACATTTTAAAGATAGTTAGATTGAAGAGAAATATGAATAAGTTAAATAATTTTTTTGTCTAAGTCTCACTGTTTAGAATATACAGGGTGTTGAAGACATGTGATATAAAGAAGATTTTATTACCTAATATTTGCTAGTGTATGTCTGCATATACATAAACCACAAACTTCAACAGCACACATAAACACGGTTTGATACATTTTGATGACCAGATTAATGCAGGATAGCAAGCACCTTCATTTTTGTTTATTAGCGATAAATTAAATCATGGCTTGCTTGAAAACTTATTTTAAACAATGCATTAATTGGAATAAATCTCGGAAACGATAGTTCATATGAACAAATCTTGAGAGTAATAATTTTTAGTAAACAAACTAAGCTATTAAAAAATATAAAAAGAGATACTTAATATAAAGGGTAACAAAAAATACCGTCAATGTAGCGCATATACCTTTGTTCTACGCCTCTGAAGTGACTTATTTGGTTATCTTTTGGTAGGTTAACGGGCATTTATGTAGTGTTAACACGACCCGCAATTCAAATTGATATCTCCATCCTAGAAGATACATACTAGAATGTTCTTTATATCACACATCTTCAACACCCTGTATATTCTAAACAGTGAGACTTAGATAAAAATTTCATTTTACCTTTTTTCGTATCCTTCACTTTAACTGTCTTTAAATGTTCGGTACTTATTTCTGAATCACCCTGTATATTTCTCGATCATGAACCAGGGATCCTCTAATCTGCTATAGATACATAACCTTCAATTCTTCAGTCCAACGAAACCAATGTCGAATCAAGTTGTTAAATTATACAGATATTATTTGAGACATATCAGAAGCAGTTACAGAACGCATTAATTCATCCTTCGATGAGCAGCAATTTGGATTACATTTACTATCTGCTCTTTGGGATCTGCTTAACGGCCCCTTCGGCTAAACTATAGTCTTCTAGTCCATTGAATCTAATAAGGAGCACCCGACATAGCGTAAGTTATGGTTAAAGTTGTGCTTATTTTATATTAATTAGTTTGCTCCGTCTGAATTAAGTATTATATTGCCGAGTCAATCGGCAGTAAGATTGAAATTTGTAAATCAGTCTCACCAAAAGATGAGTTCAAAATGCCATTAATTTCCCTGGACCCATGCGCGATATTGAAAAACTTGTGCTAAATTATTTTTTAGCGTGTCAGAGGTACTCTTGTGCGCGAGCCGCTAATTTCTCATAAAGGCCCTGGACTCCCGTGGCAAAAAAATAGGAGTAGACTTCATGTCAGTGAAGTTGCAAGATTTTGTGGTGCTTATTGACTGCTTTCCGCAATTTGGTGCTGTTAACAAACTTTGAAATAAAACCATCCAAAGTATAATTTCTAGTCAAAAAAACGCATTTACTGTAACGTAACAAGACTTCCATTAGATTTTTTTATGACATCGGTCCTTCCTATAACTCCAAGGAATTTATAAGTTTCATCATAGCTTATGACATACAACTATTTACGTCAAGCTCATTGCATCCAAAAAGTAACGGTATGGTTTGGCCTGACGAGTCTACCTTTTCAAGGAGTGGCCTGTTTAACTGAAAAAATACTAGGCAGTGGATAAGAGGGAATCCACATTTTTATAGGAAATTGAAGTCTCAATCCACGAATGTGTGGTGTGGTATCCTGGGCAATCGAGTTATTGGTCCGTATTTTTTTATATTCTTTTAAATGGAGTTAGAAGAACATTAAGAAGATTTGCCTTTAAATGTGTTACAAAATATAATTTTTCAACAGGATGAGTCACTGCTCAGAATATTACGGGCCGGCAAACAGCCCTGATTTGACACCTATGAATGCGTTTCTTTGGGGTTATATAAAAAGCCGGGTATATAGACACAAAATGTATAAATCATACATCTTAAAGATTTAATACGGATTGAAGTAATGATTTAGATGAAAATAATTCAACGTTCATAACAGATTCATTAGATAAAATTTGAAGAACTGTTTTACGATGTGCTGAAGAAAATGGAGATCCGGTATAGCATTTTTATATTTAATTACTTGTTGAAATAATTTTTGTTATATGTTTTTGGATAGATTTTTTAATAAAATAATTGATTATTATGATATATTATTAATAAATAATTTTTCAAAGGCGAATATTTCAGAAACGGTTGAATTTAGGTATATGATAAGTATGTTGGGGTTTGGAACCATCGGCAACATGCACTAAAACGGAGTTTTATCCACAATACCGAAACAGAATTATTGCACTCGACGCGCGTTTCGCTAACCATGTTAGCATCATCAGC